>KE511577.1:0-11120 GCA_000441515.1 Elaeis oleifera | reverse complement strand
ATCTCAGATCTGAAACTCTTCCTCCTACTTTTCATCTTTGGAAGAGTCCAAATCAAGAAGAAGGAGGCACCTGATCAACCATCGAAGAAGGATCAGCGCAGTACTAGCATACTGTGCTGATTTTCTGAAGCAGGACTTCTGATCGAGATTCGTGAGCTCGTGTGGACGACTCCTAGAGGCCGGACACGTGTGCGGCTTGCAACATCATCCTCAAGCCCGGATCAGCAAGGTTAGAACGTCTAACTTGCAAGGTAATAGATCTGATCTATTGTTTAATACATACATTAGATGTAGTATAGAAACATGTTGATATGATCAACATGTAGTTCATGCTCTATATATTTTAATTTTGATTTAATACTATATAATAATCATGTAATAGGATCTTAGATCTAGGGATTTTTATTTTAAAAATAATTTAATTATTTAGTCTTCCGCTGCGTGATCTTGAAAAAGTTTCAAGATCTAACCCTGAAACCCTAGATCTGGTTCTTCAGACATACCAAATATTAGGCGAAAGCCATCTTTCTTCTTCTACGGAATCACGTACCACCACTTGTGTGAGTCTGGATGTCGCTTGAGACTGAAGAGAAAATGAAAGAATACAATATTTGGCACAATTTCAGCCAGCACGCATACCACGATGAAACCACAGATATGCCGCCATGCATTCGGCACCACCGTACATGATGATATTTCAAAGTATTGGAGGAGCATCACAAAAAAGAGATGGAGAAGAAGCCTCAGCCCAGCTCAGAAGTACTCCTCGTAGAAGCCCATACATCCTGAAGGCGGATGGTAGACTCAATCATTCAATCCCAGGACTTCAAGTTAAAATGCGGGAGGTATTTATATTGCTCATACAGCACGATTATGTCCCACTCTGTCAACTCTGATCTGAAATCTGATGGTGCAAAGTCAGGCTCCATGGTGGCCATCTCTCTCTCTCTTGTGCAAGAAAGCCGCGAAAGGGTGAAGAAGAGAGGAACCGTAGTAGAAGGAGAAGATAATCAGAACTTTACAAGGTCCGCATCTCGTTCTATCTGGAGATTTTAAATAGCCTCAGACTTGAATGGGACCTTCAAAAGCCACCTCCCATTGGTGCATTAATTGCAGAAGACATGCATCAATAGAAGACTAGTATACGCGCGACACATGAAGACTGTGAAGGGATGTGATTGCTGCCGTCGATATGGTAGTTAATATCAATGACAAACGAATCACACTTTATACTATTTTTGAAGGAATGTGTGCAGACGTGCACCAATTCCTCCCACACGAATACAATTTAAATTTCAGTCTTTTCAAAATTTGTATGATAGGTATGGAATTTCACCCCAGATCGAAATGAGAATTATAATCCCTACTACACTTTCAATTCTAACTACAGCCAGAGCTAGCTCGAATTTTCATCCTAACTTCAGCTCAGCTCATGCCTTGCTTGAAGCACAACACAAGATAAGTATTCACCTAGGGTATTACTCTAATCAAGTTTTGTCGTACAGCCAAGGGCCGAGTATATATTAAAGACTTTGATTCATATATTTAAAAGCATGATTCATATTCATCAAAAGAAGAAAATACATCTGTCCTTATGGAGATTCTATTATAAGACCAAGGGCCTCAGATCATAGAAATTAAAAAAAAGAGGGTATAAATCACTCCTCAGGGGGATTGCTGGGATGGTCTCTGTGGGACGGTATTCTTCGACACTGATGATGCCTTCGGTCTGGATGACTGCGTCGAGCTTATCTACCTCATTCGAAAAATGGGATGTCATTATAAATCTCGATCAGTTATTCGACGACACCACCTATAAATCTTCATCCAGACAATTGATTTGAAGATGCTTGATAAAGTCAGGAGGAAAGTGCACCTGGACAATAAACTTGCACTTCTCGAAGCCCATGAAAAATGCCACCTTGCACGCTTGGGCTATGATCTTAGCCCTTCTTTCTCCAGCTGTTTCTTTATTTTCAACACGTTTGAGTAAAATCTTCTGATCTATAATTTATCCTATAGAAGCTTATGAATTATCTCTCTCTTCCAACCTCTTCTTCAAGTGTTCCACCTCCGATTCGACCTCCTGGACTCCTGAGGTGGCTCTAGCGAGGCCTGAACCCCCTGGAAGCGGAGCACCCATCTCCTTGAAGAGCTCTCTCTCCACAGCTCGTCTCTTCAGAGATTATGGTCCTCTTAGATGGACCACCATTGGAGCTCCTTTGAGAGTGAGTTTCAAGACAAGAAGAACCTCTTCTCACTTCAAGTATCCTCCTTAGGTGCTTCAGGTCATCACAGATCCAGCGACAATCTCTCTTAGCCACAAATCTCTATCCCTTGAGGATTTTAATCCATCCTTTCAGATCTTCAACCCTCCTGTCGGACCTAGATTTCTATTATTCGAGGGCCTCAATCTATTTTTCGGCCTACCGCAGTTCTTCATCCCGATGAAGAATCGACTCTTGGACCTCCTGAAGAGCCTCCTCTATAAAGCTGAGCTCCTTGGCTAGCTCAGTATTATCTCTCTCTAGATGCTCTAATCGATACTTCAGTAAGTCGACTCCTCCTTCTCGATCGTCGGAACATTGAGGTTGGAATTGGTGAGGCTCGCCAGACATTGGCCCACATGTACAAGGGATCATAAAGCATCGACAAATCACTTCTCCCCCCTTCGTTCATCGATGAACAACCTCTCAGCTAGCAGTAGGAGGTTCCTTAAGTACTCTACTGCGGATTAGAGGCTCTCTTCTGTGGACGTAGTATGAGGGGTCAAATCTGAGGGTCCATATGAGAAGTGGATGCAAGAAAGTGTCTAGCAGGAGTCGCCATCTTCAAAGATCCCCTAGTCCCCATCGTCATTATCAGATCCTTCTCTAGATTGTCGACCACCTTTTTCATCCACACTACCTCAGTCGGATCTTTTTTGGAGCATCCCTCGGTACTCATTTTCGATGCCATTTTCATCAGCATTCATCGATCAGAACTTCTCCTAGACAATCCTGCATCATGGTTTCCAATGGCAGGGCTGTGGGCTCAATGGTAGGAGTGGCATGTTCTTCTTCTCTGACCATGGGTTTCGTTTCAGCAATCGGAACTATGACCTACCTCCTACGAGTCAAAATTTGCTCAAATCTCTTCACGCACTGTGAATCCATCTTGTTCCAAAGAATCATAATGAATAATCAGCACAAAAAAGATCTGTGGCTATCTGTGCCTTCAAAATATAAATTTAAAGGAGGAAGAAAATGAAAAGCCGTCACAAAGTAATTAAAACTTCGAAGGGACCATCATCTGAGTGATCCCATCAGTTATGCCCATCCGTGTTAGTCATGTTAGAATGACATCACATGCTTTAAATATAGAAGACAAGCGTGAAGATAAAAGCGCGTGGCATTGGATCTGAGGTACTTTTGGAGTACTCCTTTCATCTAATTCTCAGACTCAGGAGTAGGGGGTAGTGTTACGATAATTATCACGAGCGTCTTGGATCAACGCTATATCACAAGGCATCTCAAGTTCTCGAGTCATCAACATGATTGCTGACCACCGTATAAGCTGAAGAGTCCATCTCCATGCTGAGCTGAGGCATCCCCCAGGTCTAATATGTGTATGAGCTGCTCAGCCGACTTATCTTTTCAACGTGCGCAATAGCTGTTTATCCCGAATAGATAAGATTTGGCTAACCGTCTCTCCTAATCTCATATAAGTGATTAAAAGCTGAATTATCTTATCCAATTTGGCATGTTCAATGGTCCGACAATTGTAGGATCGTGCGATCTCATAGCTAATAACCTAGCTGTCCGGTATCCTTTCATATAAACAACCAGAGCCCTGAGGACCCAAGTAACTCCAATCAAATCCCTCTCAGAGAACCTGTTGCTGTTCTTGGTTCTCTATCTTTCTGACTTGAGCATCGGAGGATCCTCGCTAGAGCCACAACGTTCGATTTGAACTTATCTTGCAGGTCACTCCAGTGCCAGCACCCCTACAAGAGGACCAAATATCCGTCTTCCGATCTCAACCGATTTCAGCAGCAATATCAGTCTTGAAATTGGCTCAAGAATCTCGGCCAAGCCCTTCACGGCTGTAAGAAAATTTTTGGGCCAAATCAAGTTTAATCGAGGTCTAATTGTTCTAAGTGAAATTCTTTATACACCGTAGGCGGTGTAGAAAATTCGACATAGAGTGCACCATCTCATTCGATTGGTCCACGTAGTCACTACTTTCCAACGCGCATTTAATGCCTGTAGGTTAGCTTTTTCATCATTCAAAATTTTCAAATAAAAAAATCTATCTGTAAGTATTAAATGTATGTTGGAAAGTAGTTGGACAAAAATATCCCTCTAATATTATGATATCTTAGGCCATATTATGACATCATGGGCTATATTACGCCACAAGATGTCATAATTTTTTTCAAAAATAGGAATATTTTTCGTCATATAAAATTTTTAAATGAAAAAGTTGATCTGCAGACATTAAATGCATATGAAAAAATGATGACTACATGAACCAATCAGACGAGATGGCGCACACCAGGTCGGATTTTCTATGCCATCTGTAGTGCACAAAGAATTTCTCTTGTTTCTAGATACATTCAATTATTTTTGTAAGGCCCGATCGACTTGACCGGCCTCATGCATGCCACGCACGTGCCCTCTTGCTTCCGATGAATGTCGGGAGTCTTAGGGCATGCCATATTCAAGCTAAAACCTAGGATCTCGTCTGTTTAAAAAATCCCAATCCCAATTCTTCCCTATCATCGGAGGCCATTGCAACTCATCACCCTTTTCTACCTCTACTCCTCTTGAAAGATTGCTGATTGGGCTCACTGCACCTACCAAATCACAACCAAACCCTTGCCAGAACCCATATAAGGATCCTGACCATCGGGCCGAATTTTCTGGAAATAGCCAAGGGCCCCTATTTATCCCCTACTTGTAGGTGTGAAAACCCATCCTATTTCTTCTTTTCCGATCATCCCCATCATTTTATTGTTCGAGATCAGGAATAATTCTCTGCATCAGCTCATGGCTTTTGCCAAAGCCTATTCACTGGCAATCCATTGATAAGGGCCGAACCCCTTATTTTCCCAATCATTTCTTTGTATTTTCAAATGCTGGCTGCCTTGCCACCACAATTGGCCCTTGTCGTCAATACTCCAGTTGTTGAACCCCACCCTGACCACCAAGCCATACTCCTCCTCTCGCTCTTCTTCCTCGTCTTCTTCTTCGTTTCTCTGTTTTCTCTTCCATTTATTTCTCTTTCCTCTCACTTCCTTCTCCTCTTCTCAATCTCTCTCTCTCTCTCTCTCTCTCTCTCTCTTTAGAGATGATCTGCATCCTCCATTGATTTCAGTAGAGGTCCTGAACTCCCCTAACAACTAGGTAGCCTATTGGTTCCCTACATAGCCCATGTAAGGCATCGTTGGGCTTTACCCTCATTAACTGCTATTTGTTATTTGTTCCTAGCTTGACTTCTTTTTGTAGTTTGATTAGATGAAATTACCTTGACCAACCATCTTCAAAAATTACCTGGTTCAACCTATTCGGATTGTCAAGCACTGTTGCAAGTTGGCCTATCCTTAATCTACCTAGTATGAGGCCACACCCCACTCATTTGTTGAGTTAGTTATTTCACCCAATCTTAACCTATTTGGGTTCCTTAGGGAATTCTGTTTTGCAGAATATTTAAGATGATAACAAATTAATTATATTTTAATGACATGGAATAAGTGAAGCTGACCCATCTAAGTGATATGAAATTTTAAGCGAGAATAGGTAAGTAATAAACACTTCATCATATTTCCCTTTAAAATTTGTTAAGAGAAATAATCTTTGGAAAATTAGGATTAGATTATTAAATTTATTTTATAATCTCTAGTTGTTTGATAGTATGGGGCAAGCTTATTATTATTATGGTCATAATTATTTTGAAAATATGTTGTACGTTTGATATTCTTATAAAATGAATTTTAAAATTTAACTATTTAATCATAAAATTTATTTTATATGTATATATTCTCAGCATGTCTATAATCTAGCCTGCCAATGGGGATTGTACATTGGCCTTATCGTTTTGTAATTTAAGAAACTAGTTTCGATATCGAATCGTTGGTAATTAGAATAGTGGTTATTGGGCCTGTTATTTTTGTAAATCATCCATTATCAAGACATGCCACTAGGATTATGTGACCATTGCTAATATTTTAGATTTATTATTAGTTGTGTAAAGTATACTTTTAAAGAGGAAAGGTCTACTATTTTTGAAATTTGATAAAGACAAGTTTTGCCTAATCAATTATTTGCTATAAATTGCATTTGATTGACTATTTGTTAGTATGCTTAGACCCCACTCTGAAATATTTTGTTACTTACTAGGATGATATAGCTCATTATTTTTCTTTTCTATTTTTCAAATCCTAAAATATGAATAGTGTGGGACTTGGGGGATATTTGTTTTGATAATGACTATTTGATAGGTTTTCTTTAGATTTTTATTTGGTTTGTATGATAATGACTATTTGGAACATCATAAGAATGATTTGATTTACTTTGGGATATCTGTTTATCAGAATGATTTGATTAGATCTTTATTATTAATTTTTGAGGATTAAAATTATTATTATTGTTTTGAAATTATTTGATAGTTATCTTACATGCTTATATGGTCCACTTGCATGTAGGTTGCATCTATTACTCTTGGTTTGAGATATGACATAGTCTTTCATATGTTCAAGCTTAATGAGCTTTAAAATTAAATTTCAACCAAGATTATTTCACGTCAGTCTTTATGCTAATAAGACTCGTATGGACCATTATTTTAGTTCCGTTCTCAAGCAAAGTATGAGCATCGGCATCCCATTTCTCTGCTCGTGTATAACTATCTTATTTGTAATAAATATGCCCTGCAATGTTCTTTGGGATCATATCCGTCCATTAACATTCTCTCTCTCAAATAATTCACATGCATTGCACATGCTAGATTCCAATTATGTTATAACTCACTGACTCATGGGTTCTCATTAGACATTAATCAGAGATGTTTCATTGTAGGTGAAAGTATCAAGGAAAAAAGAATGACATTCATATTCACATCCATGAAACCCACTGGCTGTTCACCATCTTTCTTCTCCCTCAAGTAAAATGAGATTATTGAATGGTCAGGACAATGCCCCAAAGACATAATTTCATTATCCTATGAATTAACTAATTGAAAGAGAATTATGACTACCACCTTCGCAAATATGCACCAAGTTCATATCATTTCATATCTGCATAATTTGTTATGTCTAATTTGACTAAACTCATCATGGACTATGATTGGAGTTGGAGAGTTATGTGTGGAGAAGGTGAAATAAAAGTATGAGACAGGTAGCAAAAAATGACTTTAATTAAAGAAGGAAACTAATTTGAGAAATAATAGATGGTGCAGTATCTTCCTTCCTTTTTGTTTTTAGATAATAATGATACAAATATCATAAATTAAGAAGAATATCAATTATGACCAAACTTTTCAAGTCCCAAATATAGAAAGCTCTTTTAGAAAAAGAGCGGTACAGCTGCAAGGATTAGTCCTCTCATGAGGCTTAACCCATGAGTTCTTGGGCTGCTGTGGTTCGTGGTTTTTTTGGAGTATCTGAGCTTGCCTCTCCTCCGAGCAAGCACTTGACCTAGGGGATCTGACTTATTTAGGCTGGGAAGCTCTCGGCCTAGATTTGACCCTTGCCATTTATGCCACAACTGCAAGGTCCACACTACTGGATTGCTACTCCATCAAATTTGGGCTCGCATCAGAGGTGGCCACACTCACTAGTTGGTTGAGTGGGTTAAGACCAGCCCTCTGGGCCATCGAGTCCATCATTCTATTGTTGACTTGATACATAGCTGATCTAACAGCTGTGCATTCTGAATTTTTCATGGTCTATGCTGCACGTATTTGAGAAGATAATTTTTGTTTATTATTCATGATGTATCTCTAGCTAGATTTTACTCTAAGGCCCCAACACTTGGAGCCTGCTGGAACTCCCCTTGTTCCACAATAAAGAATATATCTGGATGAATTGATGCACCAACATTATGGAGAGATTTCTTATCAAAGCTTAGGCACCCCTGATGACTGCCCTATCCGAGCACATTAGAAGCAAACCAATGGTAGGTTTCATAGATGAATTGTTACTAAAAAACAGAGTTAACACCCTTAATTGATTGTTCAGGTTTCAATGGTTTGGTAAGATCGATCCACACATAAACGTGGGCTTAACAATAGTTGCCCGACTGCAACTGTAATATGTTAGATCATCAATTTCCTCCAATATTCTACTAAAAGCAAGGGTAATATCATCCATATCAGGGCTGATCTATTGGCTCCTTCCTTGGGGAAGAAGTCTATTCTCTATTGTTCAAGGATAGGAGTTGGACGGATATGATCCATAGGCCCTTTGACATCAATGTGTCCCTCTCAGCTTCCGTTTAAAACAAATATATAGTAATTCTCTACCATGGCAAAGGAGCCAACCCTTCTCCTTGAGTTCCTTGTTGATCAAGTCTAAGGGGATTCAACCGCCTCATTTTCCCACTTTTGGTGCTCCTCCCTCAATTCCTTCTCTAGCAACATGAGCACGTCGAAGAAGTGGTCTTGTAAAGCAGCTATTTCTTCCTATGTTATATTTTGGTCTTGCCCGCTTTTTCTTGGTTCGTGTTGCACTGCCACCAACGGAGACAAGGGGCCTTTGCCACCTTGCACAGATTTCATGATATACCATAATGCAGTGAGAACAATCTTTAATGAGTTAAGATGATCATTCATTACATCTGCAATCTTTTTCTAAGTAGTATCACCCCTCTCCTCCAAACCATAACACCGACATCTTCTTGAGGTCCCCTTCTTGCCTCACCGTGCATCGAGATCACCTCCTCATCTTATAATCAGAGGATGATTTGACCTCTAGATGTCGCAAATCTGCCATTTTCCACTGCATAGTAACTCCCTCTCAAGTTTTGGAACTAACTAAACAAGCAACCATATTATAGAGTATTAATTAGTAACAAGGATATACATTTCCATCCAAAGGAATAACATGTCCTACATCTATATCAATAGCATAGAATAAGCATTTAAAACTATACATCATCATGTCGCTATAAGCTTATATGGTTCTGTTTCGGTATGAAACTTAACCACTACTATGATTATTGTGAACCAATATCTTTTCTTTGTGATTGTGCAGAATTATAATAGGATGTAATAAGATGCACAGGATTGAATAAAAATATGCTGACTAACTTCTCAACTGAAATGTGCTCTTTTGTTATTGCCACATCTCTTCTCCATTCCTCAGTCAGATGTCTTCAAAAATAACTCAAAGATGCCCACTGCAGAACAACCTCACAGTACTACTTTCATCAAAATAAACTCAAAATTCTTCCACTTCTTGATTTTCTTTAACTTTATAGACCAATAAGCTTCTATAGCAGATCAATAAAATCCTGAAAAGAGCTCCATCCACAAAATGTCAATCTGAGTTTTCATATTCAGGAAGCTGCAATCCTAGAATGAATGACAAAGGTGGGCAACTAACCTATCAATTTGATAGAATGCAATGCTGTTAGTCTCATATAATATCTACATTCTAAGAAGAAAAATAGAAAGATGAATAGGACTATAAATCACTAGAAACAATGACAACAATTTCTCATGAAAACAACAACGTTACCTTAGAGAATCCTTAAGCTTCTACCGTCCCTCTACCATGGTATTGGTTAAGTTATTTGCAGAAAATATCTCAACATTCTGCATCCGGGCATCACATTCATCTAGCTTTCTCCCTATAGTAAAAGTGGGCTGTCTAGGTATAAGATTTATTGTTATTTCATTCTCTAGCATGGAAACAACAGATGACATGGTTGGCCGATCATTTGAGTGGTCCTGTACACACAAAAGCCCAACAAGTATGCATCTGAGCACTTCATCAGGCGAACATGACTCGAGTAAAGATATGTCTACAACATCCTTTGCCCTGCCTTCCTTCCATAGTTCCCATGCCTGAAACATTTCAAATTAAGGATCAATTTGGAATCTGGTCATTGAACATCAATAAACATAAAGTCACTATTCGTTTAGAAAGGAACATAGGATCACGAGGGGAGACATAAAAGTACTTTCACTTACATAAGCTAGCAAACCTGGAGAATCCATAGTGAGATGAAAGCTACTATTTCGTGAACTGCTCACAATCTCCAAGATCAATACCCCAAAGCTATAGACATCTGATTTCACAGAAAAGAGCCCTCCCATTCCATATTCAGGAGACATATAACCACTGGATTACATAAATGAATAGATTTAATGAGAAACTGAATTCATAAGAGTCTTACAACTGATGCTTGCCCAAGAATTTATAAATATTTGTCGTAAGAATTGGTGACTTGGTACACAAGGCTCCCACTATTGTGGGGCCTAGAGATATAAGATGTGCAGCCTTACCTCTGTGCATAGAAAAGCTGTTTCCATGCATTGAACCCATGGCTAATAGCCAGAGTGGAGCAACTTGTAGATATTAGCTCCTTAATGAATTTGAAGATTTTCAAAAAAAAATAAAGGAAAATGAAATTTGATTGGCCACCCACCTTTTACATCAAAAATGGGGGACGGGGGATCTATTTGTAGGTTACGCATGCAACAGATCTGTTCATTATATTCATACAGAAATTTAAAAAAGCACATGAGGGCCTCCAATACTCACTATGTTCCAACAACGCGATTAGTATTTACTTCATTCTGGTCACCACCAAAGATTCTTGCCATGCCAAAGTCAGAAATCTTTGGGTTCATATCTTGATCAAGCAAAATGTTGGCAGCTTTAAGATCTCGATGAATTATTCTTAATCTTGAATCTTGGTGAAGATATAGGAGCCCTCGAGCAATTCCTTTAATTATGCTAAAGCGCCTTTGCCAGTCTAATAGGTGTTTCTTTGCTGGATCTATAAAGAAAATATATTTAGATTTATTAATGAAATTTCAAGCTTTTAATATATGCCTAATGGTAAGATATATTCCAGTGAAAGATAAAGAAACATGTAGTATAGATTCCTAGCTAGATATTAAACATATAACGAAAA
>KE511566.1:10386-22932 GCA_000441515.1 Elaeis oleifera | reverse complement strand
ATATATATATATATATATATCTGATGTGTGTGTACATATATATATATATATATATTTATTATTTTTTCTTTCTTCTCCTTCTGCATTGGAGCTGCAGCGTCAGCGATGAGAGGGGTGTGGGGGCTGGGAGTCTTGGGGGGGAGCACGGAACACCGTGGGAGGGACGGAGAGCGGGGTGGCGGGGCGGGCGCCCATGGTGGGGCGGACCGCGGGCGGGCTTGGGGCGGAGTGGAGGGCGTGGAGAAGCGACGGTCGGGCAAAGGCGGTGCAAGTTGCGTCGGAGAGGGTGGGTGCGGGGTGGGGGGCCACCGGAAGAGAAGGCAGAGGAACACGCTGTCGGGGAAAGGAGTGGGGAGGCGAAGAAGGCAGAAGAAAATATCGGAAGGGGGTTGGCGTCGGAGGTGGCGGGGCCGTCGGAGGGGGTGCGCACGAGACGCACTAGGGGGGTGGTGGGGAGGGGTGGGCGTGTTTGGGAGGAAGAAATGAAGGAAAAAATGAAAAAAATGAAAAGTTAAGTTAATTTGAGGGTTCAATTTACATTTTTAAATTTAAATTTATAATTAAATTATGAATTTAAATTATAGATTCAACCTATATTTTCAAATCAAATCTTTCACTCCCATTCCGCATCGAAAAATATCTATCTGGACTCAAGAATCATAAGTTCAATCCATGAATTTTACCTAATTGGCATCCGGAAGGTTGATTCAGAAATAATTTTTGTACCATTTCTTTAAATATTTATTAAATTAAATTATTTTAAAAAAATCCCTTCTCCGATTACGTACGGAAAATATGTTTCGGTCGGCCGCTCCCAACCTCGTTTTGTGAAACCTCCACGTCCCCTTAGCGGCGGACGATGGACACCTGTCCAGAGTCGCAGCACCCTCAAGGGATCATCAATGAGACATGAAGCCTTCCTCCACCGCGGAACTGAAACCCAGTTAAAAAGCCTCCGGGCTTCCAAGCTGGAGCAGGGGAGGTACCGATCCTCTCGCTCCGCGGCACAGCGCCGATGCGGTCAGAAGTGCCAGGCCGTTGGGGAACCCATCTGAATGGCGACGTGCTGTCTGGAAGCCCAAGCTTCCCTTTAAGAAGGGCTCTTGTTTCTGGTGTGGGTTCATGGGACACTGGAAGAAGGATTGTAGGAATCCTCTAAGATGTCTCAGATGTCTTAGCTTTGGCCACCGTGCCAATAGTTGCAAACTCCGGCCTCCCAACCGCGTCCCTTGCACAGTGTAACCAGCAAGCCAGGATCCAAAGCGATGGACTACTCCTACGGCAGTCAATCTCCCCACGAAGCATTCCTGACGTTTAGTCCAGCTATGGTAGATGTCTACCAATATCTAAATCGAGTTATGTTGAGGCCATTGGACGCAGAATCGATGTGGACGATGTGGCAACCGCCTTGGCAAAGAAGCAAAGAGTGCGGGTTCATGGACCCCGCGATAAATTTCGCAGAATGAATTCATGGCCTCTTCCCCAGACTCAGAGACCTTTCAGTCCATCATGTCTGTTGAGCGCATTCGCGGCGATGGATTCTATTTGCTTGTCAACCGCTGGAACAACTTCAAAGGTGGAGCGCCGCATAAGCTAAACTACAAAGTTTCCGCTACCCTGAGGGACCTACCTCTGTACTGTTGGATGGTGGATGCAGTAGCCACCATCATCTCCGGATTTGGAATCCTCTGCAGGGCGAGCCGTGCCAGCCTTCACTGGGAGGACATGTCTGGGTTTGATGTCGTCTTCTTCTGCGAGGAAGTCGAGAGTATCCCGGAGAAGATCGAGGTAACGATTGGTCCGTTTATTTACCCTGTGTCAATCTCTGTCAATTCTATTGCAAAGTGTTCTCCCCACTTCGGTGACCCATCCTCTTCGGAAGAGGACCCTGGAAACGACGATGAAGACTGGGTTTCTGGTTCGGCCACGGCGACCACCTCTCTTCTGGGGACAGGCACCCACATCATCGCACTAGCCCTGCAGATACCCGCAGTGAGGATTGTCGTTCCCCGTCAAGGAACGACCGGAGAAGAGGCAGATCTCTAGTGATCGTCCACCCCCGCCTCCTCTGAACCGGTCTAAACCACTTCCGGTTCAGATCTAGAAACCGGGCTCTGTCCCTAGACCAATTAAGCTCTTCCTAGATCTCATCTGGAGATGATTACCTCTCTCTCCCGTCTTTTTGGCATCCCAAATTCCAATTGTGACCATTCAACAGTCTCCTTTTACCTGGTTGAGCCCAGCGCCCGACAGTCTAAGCGGCTACTCTATACCTCTCGTGAACTTAAACTCCGCACAAAGTCTAATTCCTGTTTCCAGGGTCTTCTCCACTATCCTAGCTGGCTCACCCCTGTAGAGGCAACGGAACGAGCTACACTCCAGCAGCGGCTACCCCATCATATACTGAGGCTGGTGTGTGCGCTCCGCAGAAAAAGGCGAGCTACGAGACACATTCTGAACCCCATCCCTCTGCAAGCGCAGCGCGCGCCTCAGATCCAAGGAGATCAAATCCTTGGGGCTGGAGGAGACATCACTCAAGTCTGAAGATGTTTATATATCAACAGTCTCATAGCTAATGATGTCCTGGATATTGCACAAAACTGTGGTCTTCTTTTCAGTGATGCAAATGACAAGGTTCTGACAAAGATTAAGAAGATGGAGTTGTTGAAAACTAAAGATGGGAGAGGAGGAAAAATTCTTGAGAAAGGAGGAATTCTTTTATTTTATTTTCTTCGTACTACGGTCTTAGGGGTTCTCCCCATTTTATACAAGAATTTTCATTCTCTTTGATGGAAGGTGATAATCTATTTTTGGTTATCCCTTAAATAAGAAAAAATTCACAACTATTACCTGATCAAAGAAATGCTATAGATGGAAATACAGAGTATGCAAAGCTGTCAACACTCCCCCCCAAGATGAGACGAAAATATCACGAAGTCTCATCTTGCTGCAAATCGAAGAAAACATATAATTATTGAGACCCTTCGTTAGAATGTCTGCCAATTATTCTGAAGATTTAATAAATAATAAATAGATAACTCTCTGATCTAGCTTCTTTTTGATGAAATGGCGATCAATTTTTATATGCTTAGTTCCGTCATGTTGAATAGGATTATTGGCAATATTAATGGCTGCTTTATTATCACAATACAGAAATAGGAAAGAGGACTAAAAAATATATAACTCAGTAAGCAGTTGTTTCAACCATAAGACCTCACAGATACCTTGAGCCATAGCTCGGTATTCAGCCTCCGCACTAGATCGAACAACAACATCTTATTCTTACTGCACCAAGTCACAAGATTACTATCAATAAAAGTACAATAGCCTGAGGTTGATCGACGATCATCTATGGAGCCTGCCCAATTAGCATCAGAATAGACTTCAACTTTGAGATGTTTATAATGAGAGAAAGAAGACCACGCCTTGGGCAACTCTTAAGATATCGAAGAATTCTATATATAGCTTCTTGATGGCATTCACGGGGATCATACATGTACTGACTCATAACACTGACTGCAAAAGCTATGTCAGATCTTGTGTGAGATAGATAGATCAGTCTGCCAACAAGACGCTGATATCGCTCACGGTCAACTGGCTCACCACTATCAGTAGTAAGACGATGATTCTGCTTGATAGGTATGACAGCAAGTCGACATCCTAATATTCCTGTTTCAGTCAATAAATTCAAGATGTATTTTTGTTGAGAAAGAAAGATGCCATGAGACGATCTGACTACTTCAATCCCAAGGAAGTACCGCAAGTTACCTAGATCTTTGACTTCAAAAAATTATGCCAATTGAGTCTTCAAACGGGCCAATTCTAAGAGATCATCACCAGTAAGAATAATATCATCAATATAAACAATTAGGATAGCAACCTTCCTTATTATGACAAAGAACATAGTATGATCTGCATTACTTTGATGGTAACCGATTTCAAGCATGACACGATGGAAGCGATCAAACCATGCTCTGGGTGACTTCTTTAGTCCATAGAGTGATCGACGCAGTCGACAAACCTTGCCAACAGTTTCTGTACTAGTGAATCCAGGAAGAATCTTCATATACACTTCCTCTTGAAGATCATCATGTAAAAAGATATTTTTTACATCTAGTTGGAATAAACTCCATCTGAGATTTGCCGCACAAGAAATGAGGGTCTGAATTGTGTTGATCTTGGCTACAGGGGCGAAAGTCTCCTTGTAATCAATGTCGTATGTTTGTATATACCCTTTCGTAACTAAATGAGCTTAGTAGCGATCAACTTTATCCTCAGGAGTTTGTTTCACAGTATAAACCCATTTGTAACCTACTGGTTGTTTTCCAGCAGGTAAGGGAACCAATTCCCAAGTCTAATTTTTTTCAAGGCTCGCATTTCTTCAAGCATTGCTTCCCTCCACTTAGGATTTATCATAGCATCCTTCCAGTGCGTTGGTATAGAGATAGCTTTTAATGATGCAATAAATGACCTATATGTAGGTGATATAGATTCATAGAAAATAAAATTAGCAATATCATAACGATATAGAGAAGGAATAATATGAGAACGAGAAGCTTTTCTATGAGCAATAGGTAGATTCAAGGTAGGGTCAGGAGGAGGAATATTACCATTATCAAATGAGGATGCTGGAGCTAAGTCAGAGGAAGATTGTTGGGTAGTGATAGAATGCACAATAGGCTCAGTCAAAGACTCCCCCTATCGATTAGAGTCACTATCCAGCTGTTCATCAGTTTGCTCCTGCTCCTGCTCAGTCTCTTTTATTATTATAATCTCCCCCTCTCGACAGTAGCTCTAAAAAGGATACTAGGAGAGCAAATGAACTGTTGGACTAAAGATAGTTGAGTAGCTGACTGTATTGTTGAAACACTATCAAAGAAGGCTTCAGTCTCTCAAAAAATGATGTCCATGCTGACAAATACCCATCTTTCAAGAGTATAATAGCATTTATAATCCTTTTGAGTAGCGGGATATCCTACAAAGACACTTCAGAGCTTTGGGATCAAGCTTGCTGACTGTAGGATGATGATTTCGGACAAAGCACACACACCCAAATATCCGAAGAGGTACAATAAAGAAGACTCTCCCTATAGGTATTCAAGTGGTGCCTTATACCTCAGAGTTCGAAGAGGCATCCGGTTAATCAGATAAGCCGCAGTGAGAACTGCCTCACCCCATAAGATTTTAGGAACCTGCATAGCAAATAACAAGGATCTAAAAACCTCCAAAAGATATCGATTCTTTCATTCAGCAACACCATTCTGGGCTGGTGTGTTAACACAAGTAGTTTGATGGATAATTCTATGAGTAGTTAGATACTCATAAAATTTCTTATTCATATATTCTGTGCATCTCAATACTTTAATTTTGGTACTAAACTGGGTATCAACTAATTTATGAAATTCTTTGAAATAGCGTATAACCTTATCTTTAGCCTTTAGAAGATATACCCAAG
Organism: Elaeis oleifera; assembly: GCA_000441515.1. NCBI lineage: Eukaryota > Viridiplantae > Streptophyta > Magnoliopsida > Arecales > Arecaceae > Elaeis > Elaeis oleifera. Next base: position 17,477 of record KE511566.1, on the reverse strand, counting down.
TTATTTACTGTAGCAGTCAATAAAAGTCATAAATAATGATGTTCAGAAGTAGAGACAGTACTACAAGGTCCCCATACATCTGAGTGAACAACATCAAATGGTTTAGTACTACAAGTTCCTGAAGTCGGATAAGTATTTCGAGTGTGCTTAGCATATTCACATGCATCACAAACTAACTATTCTTTAGCACAAGAATTATATAAACTGGAAAATAGTTTTGATAACACAGAAAAAGAGATATGTCCAAGTCGATGGTGTTGTAACCGAAGTTTATTCATGGCATTAGTAGATGATGAAGCAATCATACTAGCTTTTTGATAGTTTTGTAGCTTTTCATCATCCAGGTAGTACAGCCCATTGTACATTTTACCATGCCCAATCGTCTCTCCCGTTGTCAGCTTCTGAAAAACACAATAAGTAGGAAAGAATGTAACTTTGCACTTCAGATCATTTGTAATGGAATGGATAGATAATAGATTAGTAAGAAACTAGGGACATGCAAAGCAGAAGACAGTTTTATGGTTGGTGTACAGGTGATGGATTCTTTTTCAGACTCAGATCGAAAAGAGCCATCAGCTATACAAACTTTATCAGAACAGAATGAGTAAGACGTAAATTTATCAGAATTATCAGTCATATGCATAGTGACACCAGAGTCTATGACCGACATCTTATCAGTATCAATGGAAGAGGTAAAAGTTTCAAGAGTTAATGCACTAGATTTAATATGAGAGAGATTGGATTGTGCAAAATGAGAGAAGAAATTGAAGAAGAGCTGGAGGATTTGCTAGGCAAATCGTTAGTGGAAGGAACACTGCCAGAGGGAACATTAAGTCTGTCCATAATTCATCAGAGCATCTCATCAGTAGATAACGAACTTTCAGTATTAATGGGTGGAGGAGGAGTTGATGCCTTCATAGACGAAACACCTTTCTCTGTGTGCTCAGAAAGGTTGGCCTGATGATAATCAATAGTTGCACCAGAATGTCCTCTTTCTCGACGACCACCTCTACCATAACCAGAGGGATGGCTATGTAGCTGCCAGCAGGTATCACAAACATGTCTCATTTTATTGCAATAGGAGCATATCCGCATATCTCCACATCCATGAGATTGTTGAGATTGTAACTGGGGTTGGACAACCATTGCAGAGTGAATAGTATCCGAAACAACCATCACACGACGGCAAGTCTCTTCACTCAGAATTAGAGAGAAGACTTGCTCAAGGGGAGGCAGATCTGTACTTTGACCTAGAATTTGAACCCTGATTGGATCAAATTCGTCATTGAGTCCAGTAAGAAAATCAAAGATTCGCTCTTCGTCAGTGAATTTCTTGAACATAATAGCATCTTCAGAATAATAAGCTTTGAAGGAGCGATAAAAATCCAGATCAGACCATATACGCTGAAGTTCTGCCATATAAGCAGTGATAGAGAGATCTCCTTTTCAAAGAGCACGCACTTTGCGTTTGAGCTCAAAAGCTTGAGCAGATTATCCTGTTGTGAATAAATTTGGATAGCAGCCTTCCAAATTTCTCGGACGGTTTCAAAAAATGATATACCTTGAGTAACATAAGGCACCATAGAGTTAAGAAGCCAAGCCATTACAAGAAAATTCTTCGATTCCCATTTCAAAATTTTGTATCTCCGGATTGCGGCTTAACAGCAATTCCAGTGAGAAATCCTTCAAATCTGTAAGCTTTGATATATAGCCGCACATTCCGAGATCACATGAGATAGGTGAGAGATCCATCAAGTCGAACAGAGCTAATCAAGAGAGAAGGATTGTCCATCATGGACCAAGAGTTAGAAGTGCGGACTACCTCACTGATTGGCTTCAATAACACCACCTGGCACTTCCAAGTATGCTCAAAAAAGAACTGGATGAAAATACTGGATGATTTTCATCTCCTCTTCTTTTTTGAGAAAAGAAAAAAGAAAGAGCTAAATAGGAAGGTTGACCTTTCCTGTTCACAGCGGGAGGGGGTGTCATGGATGATGGGCGGCGTTCAAGGTGCGCTCGGGGTGGAATGTGGAGGACGTGTGTGAAGGCGTGCGGGGTGGTGGCAATGGCCTGCGGTAGTAATGGGGTGTGCCGAGAAGAGGAAGAAGAAGATGGGTGGCAATGAAGGAAGTGGGGTGCTGCCGATGAAGGAAGTGTGGTGCTGCCAAGAAGAGGAAGATCTGTGGCGGTGGCGATGTGGACAATGATGGGCGATGGACGATGATTTGCAGCGGTGTTCTACGGCGGTGATGGGCCGATCTGTCAAGCAGATGGGAAGATGGGCGAGTGACGAGCGGTGATGGGGCAATGTACGAAGAGGTGGTGGTGGCGGCGTGCATAAAGTCGGCGGCGATGACCTGCGGTGGACGATGATGCCGATGTGTGGAGGTGATGCTGACCTGTGACGAGAAGAAGGAGAAGAAGGAGAAGAAGAAGAGGAGGAGGAAGAGATGGCTGCGGGCTGAGAAAAGGATTCGGAAGAGGAGAGAAAAAATCGTGGATCAGATCCTGAAAGCTCTGATACCATGTTGAAAACTAGAGATGGGAGAGGAGGAAGAATTCTTGAGAAAGGAAGAATTATTTTTATTTTATTTTCTTCGTACTACAGCCTTAGGGGTTCTCTCCATTTTATACAAAAATTTTTATTCTTTTTAACGGAAAGTGATAATTATTTTTGATTATCCTTTAAATAAAAAAAATTTATAACTATTATCTAATTAAAAAATATTATAGATGGAAATACAGAATATGCAAGGCTGCCAACAGGAGTTCTGCAGAGACAATGGAATTCAGACCTCTAATAACTAACCCTGGTGGTACTTTCGGTTCTGTATTTTGGGTGAAGCAAAAATTAGTTCCTCTGAGTCTTGTCTCTTTTGCTCCAATCTCCTGGATAAGAAATTCTTTTGATTTTGGGAAAGGAATTCAGTGGAGGGCATCAATATTGCAATACAGCCATGTGTACTCCCCTCCTCTCCTCCCCCGTACACTCCTGCCCTTCAGTAAATTCAGTCAGAATTTCTTGACTCCCACCATCTCCCGAAACCATGTCTTGGTAATGACAGCGTTCTTCTTGACTTCGAGTAGGGAGTTTGAGCTTTCTCTGTCATGGCAATCTTATCTTGGAATATAAGAGGAATTGGGAAGCTGTCAAAATGGCAGCTCCTTAGAGACAACATCAAGCAAGCTAAGTGTCAGGTGATTGTTTCCAGGAGACCAAAGCACAAAGTCTCTCCCACTCGATTGTTGCCTCAGCATATGGGAATCTAATTGATTCATGGCTAGTCGCGGAGGCGCAAGGATCATCAGAAGGAATTTTTACAGGATGGAATTCCAATGAAATTTTGGGTCATTGTTCCACAAAGGGCGCTTCTCAATTAACACCTTGCATTCTCTTCCTCATCAGCTTGATTGCAAATGGCTTCTCCCTAATGTTTATGGGCCAGTGGATTCGAGTTTAAAATCGAGCTTCTTGGTTGAGCTATCAGCTGTAAGAGCCACCTGGAACGGCCCTTGGGTAATCCTCGATGATTTTAATCTCACTCGCTTCTCCTCTGAAAAGAAGGGATCCTCAAGCAGGGACACGCCTTCTGCTGTGTTCAATGAGTTCATTGAACGTCTTTCCTTAGCTGAATTGAAGCTTGGGCATTTCCACTTCACCTGGTCAAATCATCGTGAAAATCCTACCCTTGGTAAATTGGATCGCTGTTTGGTATCAGTAGATTGGCTCCAAGTTTCCCCTTCGCTCTTCTGTCCCCCTTCCAAAGACCACATCGGATCACCGCCCGTTATTACTATCTCTCTCCTCCCAGAACCCAATCAAAAACTATTCAGATTGGAACAATTCTGGTATGCCTGTTCGGACTTTGAAGATATGATCAGGGATTGCTGGGGACTCCCAATTGAATCAGCAAACCCCGTCTCACGAGTGGTAAAGAAACTGAGCTCCCTGCGACTGAAGCTAGTCGCTAAACAGTGGAATAGGCAAAGGAAGGAATGGAAACATAATACAAAGGAAAGGAAAGCTCAAGCAAAAAATTATGGACATCGGCTCCTCTGAGGAAATCAGACAGTTGACAGCAGATGAGCGATCAGAGAGAGAAGCGCTAAAACAGGAACTAGAAGCCATTTTGAATCAAGAGGAAATACTTTGGAAGCAGCGGTCCAGGGACAAATGGATCAGAGCAGATGATCGAAACACAAAATACTTCCATCATCTTGCCTCCAACAGAAGAAGGAAAAATTTCATCTCTTGTATAGAAAATGAAGGGGCGCCAATCTTTGATAAAGAACAGATCAAAATCTCATTCTTTCAGCATTATAAAACCATATTTGGCCGTTCAAAAGAACCCTGTATTAGCGCCAATTGGAATCTCCTATACCCTAGTGAACCTCTCCTATCTGCATTAGACCGTCCCTTTGATATGGAGGAAATCAAACAAGCTGTTATGAGCCTTGCAAGTGACAAAGCACCTGGCCCAGATGGTTTTCCAGGATCTTTCTATCAAAAGTTTTGGGACACCATCAAGAATGACTTGTTCCTCCTCTTCACTGATCTGTATGATCACCCGGAGGAACTTCAAAGGATCAATTACTCCTTCCTAACTCTAGTGCCGAAGAAAAGGAATGCAGATATGTCAAGGACTACCGCCAATCAGTTTGATCCATCAAGTCTCAAAATTTTTCAAAGTTGCTTAGCATGCGTTTGGCCAGCTACATGGACTCCTTGATCTCAGAGACCCAATCTGTCTTCATCAAGGGCAGACAAATTTTAGATAGTTTCTTTGTATCTCTGAAGTGCTTGCTCACGCCAAACGAGCTAAAGCCAAGGGCCTTCTTCTCATAATTGATTTTGAGAAAGCTTTTGATAGTATGGATTGGAATTTTCTGCTTTCATTGCTTAGGAACAGAGGCTTTGGGCAAAAATGGTGCTCATGGATACAATCCATCCTTTACACATCCAAGCTAGCGATCATTTTAATGGTGAGCCAACGAGCTGGTTCAAGCGAAGCGAGGCTTGATTCATCCTGGTAGTAGATCTTCTTGACAAAATTCTGGTCACCGCAGCTTGTAATGATCTCATTGAGGGATTTCGAGGAATAACACCAGCTCTACCCAATCTTATTTGCACTATGCTGATGACACAATCATCACTCTCAACACAGATCCATGTCAAGCAAAGCATCTGAAAACTGTCCTATACCTGTTCGAGCTCCTAACCAGTCTGAAGATCAATTTTGATAAAGTTCCTTGCTCGGATTGGGTCTAATAGATGAAGAGAACTCTTACTTCACATCCATAATGGGTTGTTCTAAGACTACTCTTCCAACCAGGTACTTTGGATTCCCCTCCGAATAGGAAAGCCTAAAATTTCTGATTAGAATTTCCTGGTTGAGAGAGTTGACAGTAAGTTAGCTGCATGGAAGAGCAATACCCTATCATTGGCTGGCAGGCTGGTCCTCATTATTTCTGTGTTAACTTCCATCCCCGCTTACTGGATGTCATCCTTTGCACTTCCATCCACGATTATTACCAAAATTGACAAAAGTCGACGGGCTTTTCTATGGAAAGGAACAAACCATGCTCTAGTGGTCACTGCCTCATGAACTGGACGCAAGTGTGTCGACCAAAATGTTATGGTGGTCTTGGAGTAATTGATCTAAGGTTATTTAACTTGGTCTTGCTGATGAAACGACTGTGAAATTTCTTCACTGACCCCAACCGATCATGGAGAAGGATGATTCACAGCATCTACTACTCTTCAACTTCTCCTTCGGCTACCCCTTACCGTTGCCTCAAAAAAGCTTCTGAATCTTGGCATAGCATTGCCAAGACAATGGACCTCTTCTTTGCAGGCTCCTCCTTTAGGTTGGGCAATAGCCGATTGACTATATTTTGGCTTGATAGATGGTATACCTACTTACCACTCAAGGATCTCTTCCCCTCCCTCTTCTTCCATACTTCAAGACCAGACATCACAATTGCTGACCTCTTATCTTCCCTTGACCATTGGGCTCTGTTTAAAGATAATTTGGCTCCAAGAAGCGAGGAGGAGCTCGAAATTCTTTCATCTGTGACTTCCCAGATTAGGCTATCTTCGAACGAGGACAAGATTGAATGGTCTTGGAGCCCCAAGGGCACTTACAAGGTTAAGGAACATACCTCTTCTTCTCCCACGGGGGAGTCATCTCTCAATTTGCACATTTGACTTGGTCACTTCCCTTACCTGAGAAAGTGAAAGTTTTCAATGGGCTCTCCTATAACAATAAACTTCTTACCACTGACAATCTCAGAAGAAGAAAATTTCCTTCGCCTGATCATTGTCCATTATGTGGAGTAGACGACGAGATTGTTCAGCACCTATTGCTTACCTGCCCTTACTCCCGACTTTGGAGCTTATTCTTTGATACTTTGGATCTGCCACAGCTTCCTGGGACATTAGACCTATTATGGGGACTCTGGCAACACAATCTTCCCAAGGCACAACCTCGAATGTTATGGAATAGCCTCCTCTCCGGTATCCACTGGAGTCTTTGGAAAGAGCGGAACAAGCGCATCTTCAAATTTGAAGCTCAAAATATGTCCTTATTGAAGCATCAGTGCATAATCCAGGTGAAATCTTGGATTCCATTAGACCCTTCCAGCAAGCTTCTTCAACTGCATCTCCTTCTTGACAAACTGGAACATTAGGATCCTTCGCGTTATGCTCAAAGGAAGCATTGGCCTATCTTGTTTCCCACTAATAAGGTGGGAAGCTAATATCAATCTCCCCCAGGCTCTGGAGCTTATAGACCAAGATTTTTACAGACTTCAGCCTTTTCAAATCTTAACAAACCCTCTACTTTCATTTTGCCCCCATCCTTTCAGGTTTTACAGGCTATGTAAATCATGTCTTTTATCCCCTATTTTCATTGGTAAGCTTCGGCTTCCAGAGTTTTACTCCGGTGGTCTCCTGTTAGTTCTCCTTCCCAGCAGGTTCCTCCTGCTGACTTTATGTAACTATCTCATTCAGCAATGAACCATTGGTGGCAGTCCCTGCATCCTTTACCATCAAATATATATATATATATATATATATATACATATAT
>KE511561.1:12131-22623 GCA_000441515.1 Elaeis oleifera | reverse complement strand
TGTACTAATACAATAAAGAGTACAACCATCAACAGGCTGACCATTGGCTTTGGGACACTATTCCCAACAGATCCTTCAGCTTCTTCTTCACCTCTTGGCCCCCCGTAGCAAGCAAGTCCTAAGATCATGTTGATTACGCCAACTATCAGGTTGCTACTAAGATTGTCATCCACATCAGTATTCATCTGATGTGATCCCTCTATCAGACTTTTTTCTTATTTCAAACATACTTTTTGAGATATCCTCGATGGATCAGATCTTAAATCTCATCCTTCAATCGGTGACATTCTTCGATGTTATGACTATGATCTTAGTGGAAGCGGCAGTATTTCTTCCTGTCCCTTTGGTTCGATGGTGATCTCATTTTTCAGGCTGACGTATGTAGTCCTGACCTTCGATCTTGATTAAGATTTGAGCACGTGGGGCAAAAGTATAGTATAGTCGTGGAAGCGCTGCTGGGGACTCTTCATCCTCTTTTGTTTTTGGGGATGGATTTCTCCCCTTTCCTTTCATGCTCCATGATTTTCTTCACGTGCTCTTTTCTTTCTGTTATTCTTCTTTCCTCCTTTCTACTAATGAAGGGCTTCGCTCTCCTCGGCTTGTGTGTATTTCATGCTTGGATGAGAAGATCGGCATAGTCCTTAAAGAAGTTTTTGTTGAGGGAGAAGATCAAGCATTCATCTTTGAGTTCTCACTTCATTGCCGACATGACGACAGACTCATTGAAGTCACGAACTTCCAGCATGATGGTGTTGAAACATGTCATGTAATCTCTTAATATTTTTTCTCTTTGTTCAATAGAAAGAGGCTATCATTTTTGGCTGTGGCCTTAGGCCACTGAAGTGCATGATGAACTGCTTTCTCAGTTGTTTGAAAAGTAGATCGATCCTCGAGAAAGCCTGGAGAACCAAACTCTTGCACTCATTTTGAGGGTTGCCAGGAAGCAAGGTAAAGGAGGGCGTCAGATGCCCGTACAACATTATGAGGGCTTTGTATCCCTCCTGATGGTCCAGCGGATCGATCGAGCCATCATAAGACTCGACCTACAGTATCTTGAACTGATGAGGGATCGGTTCACTCAGGGTCTCTTGACAGAATGATGGCTGGGTGTTGAAGTTGAAGCCATCATTCTGTTGATGACTCTGTATCTAAAATTCACTAATACGGCATTCTAGTTTCTGAACCTTTCTCTCGAGATCATATTCATGTCAAGAATAATATTGGCATGGAGAGAGGCTTAAAGTAGAGTCCTTCTTGGAGGGCTCTAGTGATCGATGTCTTCGATCATCACTTCTTAAATTTTGAGGGCATTGAGACAAGCAACTTGGAGCTAGTTCGATCGACCGTGATCATCAGTGCAAGGCTTGAGCTGGAATAATGTGCCAGTGTCCTCATTCTGACCCTTCTACATAGGTCCAGTGACTATATTGAGATTGATGGGAAAATTCGATCAGGTTGGATCGCTAGGGTGCATCTGAAAAATTTTTATTCTAAATTATATAATCCTTATAAAATTATAACTTATATGCAACAGATTTAATAAAGAAGGGATCAAAAATCTTGGGGTTTCTTGAATTTGATGCCTCACGAGATCTGAATGTGCAGGCTCTCTACTTCATGCACATGCCAGACTTCACAGAAAAGACAGATGATCCTCACGATGTCGCTCCTTCTCGAGGGCAGCAAGGAAGAGGAAGGAGATCTGATCTTACGATGTGGAGTGCCTTGGATGAATCTTCCTCACGTGGAAAAAGGAGTCTACATGCCAAAGCACCATGCCTCGAAAATATAGCGCCCTACCCTTTCTTATCGCACAAAGAATATATCTCACGATGTGTTCCAATATTTTTGTCATACAAAAAAGTTTCTTAACCATTGGTGATATAAGATCCCCCCTTTAAATAAGCGATGCCACAAATCCGATCAAGACCTAACTAATTTAGGACACCAATTCAAATCAAATTCAAAAATTGGTTTTAATCCTTAACCAAGTAGGAAACTTATGAGAGAAAGGAGAGTGCCTCATCCATCGCGTGAACACTCTTCACATGCACGTAAGGGCAGAAATTATTAGCACCCTATGTCCTCTTGATCGGCCACTTCATGGGAGAGAGTCTTAGGTTTTGGGACTTTTGGTTCTAGACCAATTTGGCTCAAATTTGATCCGATTCGAATCTGATTCGAATTTGATTTGAACTAAACTTGAAGAGCCTTTCAATCCTAATCTAATTAGGATTCTAATTCAAGTCTAACTTAGATTTTTAACCCAATTAATCTTAATTGAATTAGATCTAATCTAAAATTAATTAGGATATAAATTTAATCTTTCATAAATTTTTTGGATCATTGATCAAATTATTATTATCTTTGGAATTAAACTTACACCCCATGTCCAGTGCTAGCTAGATATAGTCAACTATTTAATCTCGTATAACTTCTAACTTAATTCTTAATTAAGCTAATCTATTTGTTCAAACAAGCCACGTACTTTCAAATTGAATAGATAGATATTAGGTCAATTATTTCCTACTTAGTCTGACTTTGTGTGTAACTCCATAGGTTCGAACACTAAACCGGTAGCATAGGAACTATTCTTGTACTAATCGAAGTTACCATCTAGCAATAATTTTCGATATCTGAATAGATCAAATGTTTACAAGATAACATTCAAGAATTATGAAATATGGTTACCGCATAATTCATCGCTTTGATCCTGAATGCTCAAGATGACCTAGGGTTTAACTATCAATCCTGGATTAGTCATCCATATTGTATTTCAACCTTTCAAATACATCACATGAATTATTTGATCAAGATTTACTAAATTAAAATACAATGATGCATTATCTCTTATAATCTGAAGGGGTCAATCCCATCTCGATCTATATACAGACTTCGTAAGTACTTGACTGTACTTAGTAGCCTTCTGTTACTGTATTATAAATGAAGATAGTCCGACACCAAAGTACAATGAATTGCTTACAAGCCACCGTAGTGATCTCAGATCTGAGAGACACTTATGCCCATACCCTTCGCGAGCTGCCTTTGATAGCAGAAAGCTCTATAGGTGAGTTACTTGTTCAGTGATGATATACTCCTATATCTCACCTATATGCCACACCAGTATCTCCATACTCTTTGGTTACGAAGACAACCAATCCATATAGCATACAACAATCTATCTTGATAAATGTCATCATCTTTTAATGACATATTATTTGGTCGTGGACATGGTTTAAGAACTATGCGATAAATTCTCCTTTATCTATTACTTTATAGTTCTAAGAACTTCATCATAATACAAGAGTTCTAATAAGAAAGACGTACAATTTGTGATGAAAAATATCAAATAACTTTTATTCATTCATAATTCATATACAGATTATAAAGAGTATAATCATCCATACGATTGATTTTAGGATACATTTTCTAACAACTCTCATTTGGACTAAAGTCAATCGGTACAATATCTAATACCCATCTTTCATTTATAGTCGTCGAACTCTTTAATTTCAAAAGCTTTAGTAAATGGGCCGGCCAAGTTCTCCTTTTCGTCGATCTTCTAAAGATTGACGTCACCTCGATCCACGATCTTTCGGACAAGGTAATAGCAACGTAGAATATGCTTAGTTCTCTGATAGGACTTCAGTTCTTTCGCTTGAGCTATGGCTCCGATGTTGTTGCAGTACAACAGAATAGGATCATCAACAAAGAGTGCCACTCCAAGCTCATTGATGAACTTTCGCAACTAGACCACTTTCTTAGCAGCATCGGATGCCACAATATACTCTACCTCGCATACTGAATCGACTACGGTGTGCTGCTTGAAACTCTTTCGGCAGATTGTTCTTCCATTCAGGATAAATATATATCCTGATATACTTTTGTTGTTATCATGATCTGAAAGAAATTAAATCAGTATATTCTATAAGTTTTAAGTCAGTGTCTTCATAGATAAGCCATTGGTCCTTAATATTTCTCAAATACTTAAGGATTATCTTTATAACCTTCCAGTAGTTCTCATTCAGATCAGATCGGTACCTACTTACTATCTCTAGTGAGTATGCCACATCCGACCTCGTACATATCATAGCATACATAATAGACCCCACTATCGAGGTATATGGGATCTTACTCATACGCTCTCTCTCTTATGAAGTTATCGAACAATCTTTCTTAGAGAGAATAATTCTATGGTCTATCAGAAGATAGCCTTTTTTTGAAATTTTTCATGCTAAACCATTTTAGCATGGTATTGATGTATGTGGATTGAGATAATTCAAGCAGCTTTTTAGATCTATTTCTACAGATCTTCATCCCTAGGATGTAGAATGCTTCTCTCAAATCTTTCATGGAGAACTATGAAGACAGCCATATTTTTATTCTCTGTAATGTAGGATGCCATTTTTGATTAAGAGAATATCATCCACATATAAAATAAGAAATATAACTACTGACCCATTGATCTATTTGTATATGCAGGGTTCTTCTCCGTTCTTAACGAAGCCATACATTCTGATTACCTTATCAAAATGTATGTTCCAACTCCGAGATGTCTGCTTTAATCCATAAATAGATCTTTAAAGATTGCACACTTTTAATTCATCTGTGGATGTGAACCCTTCAGATTGTATCATATTCACCTCTTCTTCTAGCTCTCCATTTAGAAAATAATTTTGACATCCATTTGTCAGATTTCATAATCAAAGTGTGCTACTATCACAAACATGATCTGAATGGACTTGAACATTATCACAGAAGAAAATGTCTCATCATAATCAATACCATAATGCTGACGATATTTTTAGCAGCCAGACAGACTTTATAGGTCTCCATCTTTCCGTCCGCATCTCTTTTGTTAAAAATCTATTTACGCCCTATGGATTTTATCTCTTCGGATGGATCAATGAGTGTCCATACATCGTTGACCTTCATGGACTCTATTTTGGACTTCATGGCTTCAAGCCATTTATCAGAATCAGACCTCTGTATGGCATCTATGTAGGTGATCGGATTCTCATTATTCTCATCGAGTTCAACAGGATCACCGTTCCGCATCAAAAAATCATAGTATCTATCTGGTTGATGTGGTACTCTACCAGATCTCTTTAAAGGTGCCTCTGCAATGGACTTCAAATTTGATCTAATCAAATTTGATTTTATAAGTACAGTTGTTTGTGTCGGTTCTTCTACCAGTCGAATTTCATCAAGCTCAACCTTAGTGGCATCAGTTCCTTCATTAAGAAACTCATTTTCTAAAAAGAATGTCTTATTGCTAACGAACATCTTTTGTTCTTCAACAAGATAGAAGTAATATCCCTTAATTCTTTTGGATATCCAATAAAATAATACTTATCAGATCGGGGTCCAAGCTTATCGATCTGCAAATGATTTACATAAGCCAAACAGCCCCAAATCCTAAGGTAAGAGAGTATCGACCTATGCCCAGTCCATATCTCATATAGTATTTTTGTGACTAATTTGCTTGGAACCCTATTCAAAACGTGACAAGTAGTCTCAAGAGCATAACCCCAAAAGAAGATTGGCAAACCTACAAATCCCATCATGGACCGAATCATGTCTAACAAATTTCGATTCCTCCTCTCAGACACCCTATTTTATTATGGTGTCTCAGGAGGGATCCATTAAGAGAGAATCCCATTCTCTTCTAGATATGTCAAAAACTCATTGAAAAGATATTCACCTCTTCGATCTGACTAAAAATTTTAATACTCTTTTAGTTTATTTTCTACCTCATTACGGAATCAGTTGAATATTTCAAATGATTCGGACTTATACTTCCTAAGGTAGACATACCCATATCTTGATAGGTCATCAGTAAATATAATGAAGTAGTAATACCTTCCTCTGGCACTCATATTTATGGGTCTACATACATCAATATGTACTAGACTTGGAATATCACTGGCTTGTTCACCCTTTTTAGTAAAGGATGACTTGGTCATCTTTTTCAGAAGATATGATTCACAGATCGGTAATGATTCACAATCATTGATTTCGAAGATTTTCTCTTTGTTTAACCTGTTCATCCTATTCTTGTTTATATGATTGAGCTTACAATGTCAAAGATAGGTATCCATGATATTATCTACTCTAGGCCGTTTATTTAGTGTGTACATTACACTAACAGGTTGTGATAAAATATAAATGATATTTTTAATCATCCATGCATAATTATAATACCATTCACAATGATATCACAAAAAAAAAATTTATTGAGAAAGTAAATCCATCATTGGCCAAAAGGCCTATAAAATAACATTCATAAGAAAAGATGGATAATAATGACAATCATCTAACATAATAGCATTTGAATTGAGGAAAGCTGAACTTTTTCTATAGTTAAACTGGAACAGTCTTTCCATCTCCAATATTAGGAATCATTCGCTATTCTCAAATTTTTTACTAATCTGAAGTCCTTACAAAGAATTACAGATATGAATCGGACTTTCAGTATCCAATAACCAAATAGTAGTATCACAGACAGAGAAATTATAAGGTGTTATCATACAAGCATCTTGATCAGCAATCATTTACTTGTTTCTCTTCCTAGGTCTGTTCGGTCTGCCTTAGACTGCTTAGTTCCAGCACGATTTTCTGCACCTTACATTTTCTTTCTCTCTCAGAGGATTGATGCCCCACTAAGGATGCATCCTCAGGGGTGTCGAAGGACTTGTTCAATATTTGAAGTATTTCCTCTAGTTGAGCTTCCTTGAATTTACAATTCATTATTCATAGTAGCTCTCATTATGCAACGTACCATCATATGATTATTGAGCCATTTTTGATAAGTATCTCTAACCGTTGCACATGCATTGAGATCTGATATTTCAGGTGCTGGATCCGTAATCACATATAGGATCCTTTCATGCTCTAAAATAAATTTCAATTTTCGATACCAACTATCAAAATTGAGTCCCATAAGCTTGTCACTGTCTAACAGTGAGCAGAGCGACAAACGACTAGCCATTACTGAAAGGAAAATATTAAGATCTATTAATATATGAATTAATTAAGCCTAAAGATTGGGACTTATTCTAAAGTTTTTCTCACTATTTTATTCAAATTGGTAGCCTCTACTTTCAATTCGAGAAATTACCTTAATTTCTTAATGAATACTAGAATCCACACAAATGCACATAAGCCCGAGTTTGCTCGGCCAACCCATATATATCTATGGGTAGGTTCTTAATCAATTGTTTCTTCAAATAATTTTTAATAATGATTTTGCCCCAGGTTTCTTTTCAATAGGCTTTGGCCTCCATTGAAAGTTTCGGTTAGCTCCAACCATTAACATGACCATACTCAGCATATCTAATTAACGAATGATTAGGTCCGAATTTGCTCGGCCAACCTGACCACCCATCAGAGAGGCACATCTAAGTTATCATATTATGAATGATAATTTTATTAGTAGATAAGCACCAGGCATTTGTGCCTCTAATGATTATCAAGCTAATAGACCCATTATCACCCAATTTAATAGGAGACTATGATCTAGTTATCACCATAACTATTTCATTTTAAGGATCTAATAATTTAAAGATTTAGTTATATGATTTTAGAAGATAGAAAAAATTGATCAGCTAGTCATAAATCCTCCCACTGACTTCACCAAGTCATGAAGAGGACTAATGACAGACTGATCTAATGACACCTAAATTAGTTATACTGTTTGATTTAATGATCTAAGAATAAGAGAAGAGATCAACCAATAAGTCATAAATCTTTTCACTGATTTCATCAAGTCATAAAGAGGACTAGAGATAAGCTGATCTAGAGATACCTAAATCAGTCACACTGATTTACCTTACTAGCATAAGTCAACTCAAATCAATTAGTGACCTAATCAAAACATAATCTACTGAATTGGCTAAGTGAGATTAGTGGGAGGGTCTGTCTTGGCTTCCTTTAGACACCATCGAAATGGCCAAATAAGCGAACTGTCAATTAAAAACCACCAATCGAATTGCCATACTTACCTTGTCATCAATTGGTCGATCAATTTCGATTCGATAAATCAAAAGACTCGAGCTAAACCACTGAGCCACAATTAGATCCATTTGGTATGATCAAAAATATAAAATTGATTAAGCTATAATTATTGAGATTGATCTTAGAGAAATACTGGCCTAATCTAACTCAATTTTTGATTAGATTTAATTAATTTCTCTAATTAGTTCATATTTATTCTAACCTTAGGTCTAACCTAGTTAGATGATCTGATTCAAGCTAATCTATTACTCCAACAGTTTATATGATATCTTAGGATCTTCAATTCTCAAATCTAAATCTTTTAAACTTAATTCTAAATTAAGTATATGAAATATGTGTTTTAGTTTGTAAAATTATTTTACTAAGATTTCAAATGAAGCATACATCATATGTCATGCAATTTTCAGATCTTAAAATTTAATTTTATATCTATGTTTCATAATTAAATATGTATCAATTTGACCTAAATTTTATATGTACATCATATGCATCATAGAAACTTTTAGATCACTACATATTACATCATATACAACATACAATTTAGATCTTAAAATCAATTTTATATCTGAATTTACTTCATTAAAATTGCAATGAATCACAAATCACTTTAGATCTAATCTAAATATATTCATGATCAAAATAATTTTAATATTTTTTTACTGTTCTTCTTCATGAGATATAATCACATGGCACCCCAATACACCATAAGAGCATCCCATCGAATGAAAAAGTGGGTCTTTAAATTCTACTTGCTCTTATGATCAGATGTCTTAATGATCATCTCAATCCGAATACTGGGCTACTAAGATCAAAAATTTAATTTCTAAAACTAATTATATCTATACATGCAATTTACAAAATTCAAATGTGTACATAAATATGATCAAATCAACCATGACATATATCTAATCTTATTAGATCATACCATTATATATTTTATTTCAGATCTGAACCTACTTTTATATAATATATAAAATAATTAATTTCAGATCTGGAATCATATAGAAAATTATTCAGAAATACATATGAACACATAGAAAATAAAATTCTAATTAAACCTATTTTTATATTATGGAGAATTTTATTTAAAATCTAATCTGAAAATCTATTAAAATAGATTCAATTCAGATCTTGATTAAGTCTAACTTCCAACCTGAAATAACTTCACAAAAATTTGTTAAAAACTACTTTAAAATAGATCATAAATATATTATTTTATAAAAAATCTATAATAAAAAAGTTCTGTTATAACAAATTTATAACAGATTTCAATCAACCATTGATTTAATTTTAAAATCTGGTCAAAATTAGATCAGAAATTAATGTTAATAGGTCTAAATTAGATTTAATATCTAACATAAAAATTTGATTACATATCAAATATATTCATCCCAGAAATAAATCAACTATACATCATAACCTCGCTCTGATACCAGTTGATGGAAAAAATCCGATCAGGGTCGGATCGTCAGGGTGCATCTAAAAATTTTTATTCTAAATTTTATAATCTTTATAAATTTATACCTTATATGCAGTGGATTTAATAAAGAAGGGACCAAGAATCTTGAAGTTTCTTGAATCTGATACCTCATGAGGCTTGGATGTGCAGGCCCTCTACTTCGTGCACATGCCAGGCTCCACAGGAAAGATGGATGATCTTCAGAATGTCGCTTCTTCTCAAGGATAGCAAGGAAGAGGAAGAAGATCTGATCTTACAGTGTGGAGCACCTTGGATGAATCTTCCTCATGTGGAAAAAGGAGTCTACACGCCAAAGCACCATGCTTAGAAATATAGCACCCCACCCTTTCTTTGTTGCACAAAGAATATATCTCACAGTGTGTTCCAATATTTTTGTTGCACAAAAAAGTTTCTTAACCACTGGTGATATAAGATCCCCCCTTTAAATAAGCAATGTGACAAATCTGATCAAGACCTAACTAATTTAGGACACTAATTCAAATCAAATTCAAATTGATTTTAATCCTTATCCAAGTAGGAAACTTATGAGAGAAAAGAGAGTGCCTCATCCATTGCGTGAACACTCTTCACGCACATGGATGGGCAGAAATTGTTAGCGCCCAATCTCTTTTTGATCGGCCACTTCATGAGAGAGAGTCCCAGGATTTTGGAACTCTTTGGTTCTAAACCAATTTGGCTCAAATTGGATCTAATTCGAATCCGATTCAAACTGATTCGAACCAAATCTAAAAGGCCTATCAATCCTAATCTAATTAGGATTCTGATCCAAGTCTAACTAAGATTTTTAATCTAATTAGTCTTAATTAAATCAGATATAATTTAAATTAATTGGATATAAATCTAATCTCTCATAAATTTCTTAGATCACTGATCAGTGAAGGAAAAACTGCCTTTTTCCTTGTAGGATCTTCCAGATTTCATCAAATCTGGGGCGAAATAATTTAAAAAAAAATTATCCTACAAATATTTCAGATCTAAATCTCTAGATCTAATCTT
>KE511558.1:2263-13158 GCA_000441515.1 Elaeis oleifera | reverse complement strand
ACTGATTTTATCTTCAGTATTTTTTAGATTTTATATGCAACATATCATATCATAGATTCTAGAATAGGTTGATTTGATAATTAGATCATATATATGTTAAATTAACTTGATTAATGTAATTATCTTCCACTGTAATTTATTCGAAAAAGTTTCAAAACATATGTATGAAATCGTTTACGTTAACCAACAAATAAGAGGACCCCAAAAAAGATAATAGACACAACTCTATACTAAGCTAGCTCTCTCTTTCTCTCACTGTACTTAAAGATCCGACTGACTTAAGCATCAGAGGGTTCTCCATCGGAGCACCCCCCTCCAGTGTGAGTGGACTTCTTTTGCAGATCTCTCATGATGCATTGGTGTCCCGATCAACATCTCTCTTCTGCCACATCAGCTCACCTCAGAGCCTTGATGCAACACCCCCCAAAAAAACCCAATGAAAAATCTTTTAAATTTATTATCTAACTTTATAAAGTAAAAATTCTACACCTCGTTCCACCCTAGGTTCTTAACATTTAGTCATTTGTTGGGGTGTGCACGATTCGATTTGGATCGATTTGGGATCAATGTTCAAGTCGAATCGATTTGAATCTATTTTGTAAAATTACAATGGAGACTGAACAAACTATATAACAAAACCAATCTAAGCCAAACCAACAAAAAATAGGGTCGATTTATTAGAATGTGAAATATTAGACTTGCATCAAATAGGCAGCTTATGAAATGGACTAAATGAGCAGTTTATAGAATGGGCTAAATGAGTGAAGCGATAGCGGTTCATGTATAATATATATATATGTGTATATATATACATACACACACACACACACCCACCTATGAGTCAGTTGTGTTTGAATTGATTTTTCCTAAACTAAAATTAGTGGTTCAGATCAGTTTTGCAGTTTGATCGATTTTCTTGCACACCACTAGTTCATGAAACTAGATTTGGACTCCCCTAATCTTTCCATATATCTTCCTCTATTTCCCTCATATTCCTACAAATAACCAATTTATCATCCCCTCTATCCCTATTATCCTTATTTTCATAATAACAAACATACTTCTTTCTAAATTACTTCTAACCCTATAATAGCTAGGCAATAAACTTCATATTTTCAGACCATTCATTTTCAAAGACGACTCTGCAAGCTCATCATGGACCTTGTCAATCTGTAGTTCAATGAGCCAAACCCTTTCATTTCATTTGCCATCCTAATTTTTCAATCTCTAGAATTCTCTGAAGCCTCGTATGTAAAGGCTATTCATCTTCTCCCTCTGTATACATAAATAGAATCCTAGGTTATATTTAAAAGGTAGAAGAGAAAAATTGAAGAAAATTGAAGACTACCCAAATCTCCTCTTGATTCTTCTCAACCACTTCTCCTTCATCTCTCCTTTCCCTTCTCCCTCCTTAAATAGTAAAATATCCAACCCAACTCCTATCTAAACCTTGGTTTAGCACCTCTTAGCCAATTAGCCTTCCCAGAGAAACAAAAGATTTTACCCACACATCCTTTGTTGTGGTCCTCCTTGTAAAGACACAAAGCTATGGGTGATTGGAGGAAGTGGTCCAGCAACAACTAACGATGGTACAACATCTACATAGACATTCCCCTATCTCTTTCTTTTCCTTCTTTTTCTTCTTTAATTATCTTTCATATTTTTAGCCTACATAATATACTTAGATTCAAGCCTTAGGTCTTACTTTAGGAGTTGGCAAAAAGTGCACTTGTGTTTATTTCTCTTCCTTGGTTCTGAATATAGTGATTAAACTCTTTTTTTCGATGGTAAGTAGGGGAATTTCCCCGAATGATATATATATATATAGGCCATTTGGAAGGCCACGTTAGTGGCATAAGTCGTTGACAGTCTAGGAGGCTAAAGCTATCGAAATGAATTTTTTGTCAAGATCCTCTTGTGCCAATTCCTTCTCAAGAGGGGATGGTGTCAACCAAGAAGGATCTTTGATTGAATACTCAAATAGATAATTAAGTAATTGGTCAATCCCTAGAATCCCTAAGAACTCTATCTACAAACTACAAGTTTTTGAATAATCCCAGATAACAGAGTAAAGGTAGTCGAAAAAACTGTCTCAATATCTAGTGAACATGAGACTGTCCCTATTATAATAGAAGAAATAATTTAACAATATAAGTCAAAGTTTGAATTCATACACATAGGATTAATTCAAGTTGCAGTAAAACCTCTTTTTAGAAGAGGTCTCAATTCAGCAATCCTCTTATGTTTAAGGGATGGAAGATTCATAGATTTTCAGGATTCATTAGTAGGCATGGTTGAATCTAGCCAATATGATAGACACATTTATTTCAATTGTAACACAGATCTGGTGATAAAGATTAAAGATAAAAATATCTTGAAAAGTTTAGAATTAGAAACTAAGCTAAACGGTATTAGTATGCTCTCAAGATCTTATCCAACAGCAATTATATACTGAATATATTATAAAATTTTAAACACACTTGATCACATAGGAGTAATCATTCAAAGAACTTTGGGGAAGATAGAATACTTCCAGATGGATCCTAAAAAGGGAATGTTTATATCCCAAAAATCCTGATTTGGGATCAAATAGCTCTTCTAGAAGATTGGCAATTAAAGAAAGCTATTCCTGAAATTAGACAAGAATCTAGTAACTTGCAGACAATTACAACCCATCTGGAAGGAGATGTTACAAGTACATTCCAAAGAATCGAAGCCAAAGTTGTAGGATGAGTCATAGTCCAAGTGTCCCTCCAAATCTACATAGGCATAGTTGTTCTATCCCTTTGTCCACCCGACTAAGTAGGATTAATCTAGAATAGAAGATCCCACAAACAAAATATGAAGAAAACATAGTTCAATCTCCTCCTGTATCTCCCACTTACTCACAGATGATGGAGCTAAAAGATCTAGAGATCTATGTAGTAAGCCAAAAATATAGTATAAATAAAGATTTATTAAGAGAAGAACTCTTCTCAAAACCAAATCAAGGGAGAAGGAAAGAATTCTTTAAAAACTTTACAAAACCCCAAAGAGATAAAATCCAAGATGAGTATTACAAATTTCTAGAAAATATCCAAACTCAGACCCATTTCTTCGATTGGTTTGAAACTATAGGGCCAAAATTAAAGAGGTTAACATGTTAAAAATAAAATTATGGTCTCATGGAAAGATGGGAAAGGATGTGTTATTGAAAGAATACATCCTCCTTTACAGAAAATTAGGATCCCATTGAGGGATTCTCAAGTTATTGCATCCTTCTTCAAAATTAAATCTGATCCTTAAGAGTCTGCCAATGGCAGAGATATTAGAAACATTATTGAGTAGAATAACTTTGCAAACTAAAATTTTAAAACATTAGGAGATCATCTAGTTAGGGTAGAAAATTAATGAAGAAGAAAAAATAAGAAATTGTGAGCTCAAGTGTGGCGCTCTTAAGCCTTAGAAACACAAGAGAAAAAATCAAGGGATCAAGAGAGCAAGCCAGCAGAAGAATTAGCCTGGATAAAACTGCTGCAACATAGTCGACTCACTCTGAGATTGGGTTGACTAAGTTGAAGGTGAGTCGATCCAGTCTCAGAAGTAAGTCGACTATGTCTCTGACAGAAGCCAGATATAAAGTCAGATTGCAAAAACCTGAGGCCGACATGTAGGTGAGTCAACTCAGTCTCAATTTGAGTTGACTCAGTCTCAGATAAACTGACTCAATCTCAGCATGAGTCGACTCAATTTCGGATAGAAGCTATTTGAGATTTTTGTTTGGGTCCAGGATCAGGTTTGATCCTAGGTGATGTAGGGCTTTGATTGTAGAGGTCTTAAGGGGCTAATTCATGGTTTGGGCTAGGATTAAGTCTAAGGGGTGAGTGTATGATAAACATGGATGTACATGGGCTTAGGGAGTGCATCACATTGGGTTAGCTATTTAGGAGTTTTGTTGAACTTTGGGCTTGACCCTTTTGTATAAGTATATATACATGTAAGTAGGTCAAGGATTGATTGTATGCTGAATATAGAAAAGAATAAAAGCTCTTTCTCCCAAGAACATTCTTCTTCTTCTCTTTCTCTCTTTCTCTCGAAGCTAGGGCATCATTGATCATCCTTGTTCTTGACTGTTTGTGGTTCTGCATGTTCATGCTCTTTCTATAGGGCATCATTGATCATCCTTGTTTTTGACTGTTTGCGATTTCGCATCTTCATGCTCTTTCTTCGATTGTTGGCTAATCACCAAGTTCCCATACATGGTCCACGATCATCACCAACAATTAGTATCAGAGTGGGGTTGCATGGAACAAAGAAGAAAGACACCTAGAGTTTTTGCATCCACGATCTGCGACACCAGGTTCTATCCCAAAATTATTCTTTATCTTCTTCGTGGTGATCTCTTGGTTGAGGTGGAGAGGTTCTGCACATGGAAGAGGTGAAAGAGAAGGTGTTAGGGTTGTTTTGGTGTGTGATTGCAGAAAGGTGTTAGGGCTGTAGATTTGCTTGGTTGTGGTAATGGCTTCAAGCAGATTTAAGGTGGACTTCGAAAAATTTGATAGCAAGAAAAACTTTACTCTATGGCAGCAAAGGATAAAGGATTTGTTGGTTCAGCAAAGGATCTATAAGATTTTGGTAAGGGAGATATCGGAAAGGATCAGTACTGAGGACTTAGAGGAGTTGGAAGAAATTGCTTTTAGCACCATCAGGATGTGCTTGGCTGACCAAGTGTTGCCCGAGGTATGTACAAAGAATATGGCAAAGGGGCTTTGAATGAGACTAAAGAATACATATATGGGGAAGAACATGATGAATAAGCTGTGGTTGAAGAAATAGTTGTATAGTCTGAGGATGCTCGAAGGAGGAGACCTCGTTGCTCACATTCAAAGATTTAATCAAGTCTGTTCAGAGGTGATGAGTCTAGATGTGAAGATAGAAGAGGAGGATAGGACATTGTTGCTGTCGTGTTCTCTCCTAAGATCGTATGACAGTCTTATAACAACCTTAGTTTATGGGAAGGAGACCTTAAAGTATGAAGAGGTTGTTGGAGTGCTCAGGTCTAATGAGCATAGGGAAAAGATCTACAAAGAAAATCCTAACTCTGAGATTTTGGTAATGAATGAGAGGTAGAGAAGACCAAAAGAGAAGGTTAGGGATAATACAAGGGTAGATCGAAGTCTCGAGATCAGAAGAAAGTCTGAAACTGTTTCAAGTGTCATCAAACTGGGCACTTGTAAAAGAATTATCCTCTTTGAAAATCAGAGAAGGAAAGGCCAGCAAAAGTGATGATACGGCATCTGTGTATAGTGGGAAAGATCTATTGGTTGTATCAGATGGGTCGACAGAGTGTAATAATATGTGGGCATTGGATTCAGCATGCTCATATCACTATACATCTCATCAGGAGTAGTTTGCTACTTACATGAAGATCGATGGAGAAAGTGTGAGCCTTGGTGATGATCATCCTTATAAGGTGGCTGGAGTTGGCACTATTAGGATAAGAATGTACGACAGAGTCATTCATACATTATCAAATATCAAGCATGTGTCGGAGTTAAAGAAGAATTTGATATCTTTGGGTTATTTTGATAAGCAGGGATATGCTTTTAGTAGTCAACCGAGGAGTGGATGCTTGAAGATTATCAAGAAAATTTTAGTGGTGATGAGGGGAAGGAGACTACGCAATAATCTCTATCGGATGGAAGGCTCAGTGGTGATTGATAGTGGGAAAGTGCTTGCAATGGCACAGGAGGAACAGATGATGTATCAGTTGTGGCACTATCGGATTGGTCACATAAGTGATCAAGGGCTCATGGAGTTAAGCAGAAGAAGTATGATCCCAGCCCTAAAGAAGAGTGCAATGATTTGTGTAAGCCATACATTTTGGCAAATAGCATAGGGTGAAGTTTGCCAACAGTACCAAACATAGTGAAGGAGTACTAGATTTGGTGCACTCAGATGTATGGGGACCGGCTCCAATATCAGCTAGAGGGGGGCAAGATTCTTTATCACATTCATTGATGATTACTCAAGGAAGGTGTGGCTATATTTGATTAGGGAGAAATCAGAGGTATTTACCCGATTCAGAGTCTGGAGTGCTGAGGTAGAAAAGGAGACAGGAAGACAGGTGAAGTGCTTTTAGTCAGATAATGGAGGGAAATACACAAGCCTAAAGTTTAGAAGGTACTATGAAGAGAATGGCATCAAATGCCATTATACAATGAAGATGACCTCTCAGCAGAATGGTGTCGCAGAGAGGATGGATCGTACATTGACGGAGAAGGCACGGAGTTTGAGGCTGTAGACATCACTCTTAAAGTCTTTTTGGAGTGATGCCATAATTTTTTCATATTTTTTTGTTAACAGATCTCCTCATTGTAAGCTGAATGGAGGCATTTCAGAGGAGGTCTAGAGTGGGAAGAAGGTGGAGCTTGGCCACCTAAGGGTTTTCGATTCTCCAGCCTATGCACATGTGGAGGCAATTGAAAGAAGCAAGTTGGACCCTAAGTCTCCAAAGATGACATTCATCGGGTATCCACAGGAAGTCAAAGGGTACCTACTATGGGACTATCCAGCACAGAGGTTGGTGATCAGTAGGGACATCATTTTGATGAGAAGAGCATTTTGGAATGGCCAGAGAGTATAGATGGAGCCGAAAAGTGAAGATGGATAGTGGAGCTCAGTCACAGGCTGAGGTCTACTTCCACCTATAGGAGTGTACCTATTGATGTGGAGTTGGGTAGAAGAGATCTTACTTAGATGGAGAACCAGCATGGAGAGCTAGCTATTTAGATGGAGAAACAGGAGGAGCCACAAACATCAAGTGGGAGGAATGCACCAGTGAGAGTGGCATTGCACAAGCCCCAGTGTACCATTCACAGACCAGTCAGGTATGGCATTGATGAGATAGTTTCATATGCTCTCATCACTGCTAATAGAGATCCCAAGGTATTTAAGGAGGCCATGGAGAGTCTGAATTGGGAATCATGGATGTAGACCATGATGAAAGAGATGAAGTCACTGAAAAAGAACAAGACATGGCAGCTAGTGGATCTACCAAGAGGTGCTCGAGCTATCAGTTCTAAATGTGTGTTCACATGGAAGGAGACACCTTCAGAGCAAGGTGGAGTTAGATTCAAAGCAAGGCTTGTTGGCAAGGGGTACTCTCAAAGAGAGAGAGTGGACTACACTGAGGTATTCTCTCCGATGGTGCATCATGCTTCAATCCATGTATTGCTGTCACTTATAGCTTAGCATGATATGGAGTTGGAGCATATGGATGTGAAGATGGAATTTTTACATGGAAGCCTAGAGGAGAGGATCTATATGAAGCAACCAGATGATTTCATTCAGTCTGGATTAGAAGAAAAGGTGTGTTTATTCAAGAAATCTTCCTACAGCTTGAAACAGTCACCTCACCATTGGTACAAAAGGTTTGATATTTTGTTTTGAGTCTTGGATTCTCTAGATGTGAACATGATAGCTATGTATATGTGAAGGATGTGGATGAAGACGATGTATTGTACTTGCTTCTATATGTGGACGATATGCTTATTACTAGCAGGAGTGCCAAAGTAGTGGATGAGCTGAAAGGTGCATTATCCGTAGAATTTGAGATAAAGGATTTGAGTCCGACAGAAAGATACTCAGTATAGAGATTTGCCAGGATAGAAGCAGGGGTTTTCTCCACTTGTCATAGAGAGGATACATCAGCAAGGTGTTGGAAAGGTTTGGGATGGAGAAGGTCAAACCAGTTGGAACACCTTTGGTGTTGGAAATTGTATCCCAAAATCAATCGTCAACCTGTTGACGGTTGAGCTTATTATTATAATTGTATATGAATTATCGAATTAATAAATATTATTGAGTTTTTTCATCATTGTGTATATTTATTTGAACTCCTACTATATGATGAAGTCCTTAGGACTATTTGATTCAATATAGGAAGATATATCGTTTAGTCCTTAAATCTTAAGTTCACGACCAAATCATATACTATTATTAGAACGATAGCTATATCAAGTATAGGTCATTGTGTGTCATGTACATTGATTGTCCTCTTAATCAAGGAGTGTGGAGACACTGATATAGTATACAAGTAAGACGTAAAAGTACATCTCACTAAATATGATCAATTACTGAACACTTTGCTGTCAAAAGTAGCTCGCGAAGGATATAGGTATAAGTGTCCCTCCGACCTGAGCTCACCATGGTGACTTACAAGCAACTCACTGTGTTTTGGTGCCGGACCATCTAAATTTTAATTCAATGATGAAAATTTTGGGCACAGTCAAGTACTTGCAAAATTGGTACGTGAGTCAATATGGAATTGACCCCTCTGAATTAGTAGGATTTAATGTATCAGTGTGTTTCAATTCAGTAAATCTTAATCGGGTTAATCCATATGATAGATTTTAAAATTAAATATAATGTGGATGACCATACCAAGGTTGACAGTTAAACCCTAGGTTACCTTGAGCATTTGGGTCAAAGGGATGAATTATATGGTAACTATATGCAATAGGTTCTTGAATGATGCTTTGCAATCTTTCGCCCTATCCGGACATTGGGTATCATTGCTAGATGATCACTTTGATTGGTATAGAAAGATTGTTCTTATACTACCGGCTTAGATTCCAATCTATGGGGTTATACTCAAAAGAAATTTCTGACTGATCGTATGACTAATCAACGATTAAGAATCATTCTAGGATAAAACAGTCAATTCGATTGATCATTAACCCTATGCAAAAGTTGTAATAAATCAATTTGCTAATTGTTGGTGAACTATAGGAGGATTGATTAGTAATTAGATTGTTAATTAATTCAATTTGATTGAGTATTGAGTTTTGGATCAAATCTAACTGAATTGGATTCAATTTGGTTTGATCTGATTAGGTTATGAGATGACCTAATCGCTAAGGATGTTCGATTCCTGATATGATCAGGACTTGAGCTCGATTAATTTTTGATTTGATTAAGATTTAATTAATATTATTTGTCATCTAATTATATTAGATTTAGTGGTCTAATTGGTTTAACCTAATTTGGTTAGATTAAGAATTTAATTGGATGAGAAATAATTCGAATTCGAATCCCTTGCACCTCCTTTCTCTGTGCCCTCTTATTCTTCAGATGAGATATATTTTTATGAGATTTTCTCATATCCAAATTTTTTTTCATATCCTCATCTGATTCTTTTTGAATTAAAAATTGATTGGCTTAAATTTGAGTTCAAATGGGTTTGAATTTGAATGAAAATCAAGAGTCCAAATTGAGTTGGACTCTCCTCTTCACGCCACCACCTTTCTCCATGTATAAAGTATTTTTGCATGAGATTTTTTATACCATTCTGATGTTGGTCAACCCTCTCTATGTTTATAAGATGAAGATAAAGTTTAGTTCAAAATTTAATTTAAATTTTATTTGAATTGGTGATAAGGATCAACCAACGTTTGAATTTAAATCGAAACTACCTCCTTCTTATCCTCATCTTCCATGAGACACCAACCTTAAAAAGAAATCAGTTTTGTACAAGATTAAGAGTGATTTCTAGCATGAGAAACCTGAGAGTAGAGATGTGAAAAGTTGAGAGTGGGTTGGGCTTCCGTGCATGAGAAACAGCAAAAGTGTTCTTCCTCTCGGGTGTGAGCTGTGGGTTCTAGGGTTTCAACTCCAGATTTTATGAGAAGAAAATACAAGAATGAGTCTTGTCCAATCTTCCACACCACCACCTCCTCATAAAGCTTCATCTTTTGATTCGAAAGAGTTCGAAAGATCTGAAGAAAGGAGCTTGGATCAGCCATCCAGAGCCTTCAATGCGAGCTAGCACTCCCGCGAAGGAAGATCCGATCAGGACTTCGAGTGGACGATCTATAGAGGCCGGATGACCTATGCAGCTACTCAACATCAGTGAAAGCTTCATACCATGCCTACCAGCAGTAGAGATCATCGACCCATGAGAAGGTGATGAGTTTTGAACTCAACCAATATGATCTAAATGTTAGATCAGATTCAGGGCATCAATGTGATCGATGCAGTTTTCTATTTTATATCATATTTATACGTAAATTTTTATATCATAAATTTTAATATTAGTTTAGATCTAATTTTAATCATATTTAAAAGATTAAAATATTTAATCTTTTATTATTTCACTATAAAATTTTAAAAATACATACTTTGAACTACCCATTTTTCCTTCAGATGGATTTAGAGTAAGGTTTCTTATGACATGAACTTTTGTATATAATCTGATTTTAATTATTTAAATTAGATATAAATAATTAATTTTGAATCTGAGTAGTATAATAATCTGATTGGATAGATCCTCATAGCCGTCCAATCATAGGAGACATCAGGATTTTACAATCCTATTTACCCATTCGATGGGATCTCCTATGGCGTGTAGGGGTGCTGCGCAGTCTTTTTCATGATGATGAACAATAAAAAAAATTTAAATTTATTCAGATCTAAATAATATATATTAGATCTAAAATTAGAGTCTTGATCATTAGATGATTGATTATAAAAATATTTATAAATTAAAATTATTTTCAAACATCGAATCCAAACCCATGTCAGCCCAAAACTTAATTAAGAATTAAGCGACCTAGATTTGAGAATCAAAGATCTGAGATATTAATTTCATAATTCATGAGTTAATGGGTTAGCTTGAGTCAAGTCCATTTAACTTGATTAGACCTAGGGATAGAAATCATTGATAATGAACCATATCAGTAATTGATCAAATCTAATTAAAGTTAATTTTGATTGGATCAATTTTTTTCTTGATCAATTTCAATAGTTGTAGTTGGTCAAGTTCATATCTTTGATTAGAGCAATATAGACTTTGATCATAGCTTCGTGGTCGAATCCAAGTCTATAAGTTGATCAAATTGAAAATGACTAACCAG
>KE511553.1:0-13560 GCA_000441515.1 Elaeis oleifera | reverse complement strand
CGGATTTTTGCACCAATATTGAATATAAATATATTTTTTTAAATTTTTGAATGTAAATATAATAAAAAAAATCTTAAGAAAGTTTTTATAATTTATTTTTATATTAAGTTTTAATTAGATATTATTATGAGATTCATAAATAGATCAACATCAGTACATATATACAACTTAGATGTACTATCGAAACTATGTCTCCCATACCATCATGCTGACTTAATAATAATAATTTCAAGAAAGATTAAGATACCGACATGATGCAACCTAACTGGTCAATTCATTAACCTATCTAAAACCATGCAGAGTTTTTTCTTTTTCTTTTTTTTTGAGATGAACCATGCAGTGTAAAATTAAAATTATAGATCTCTCTTCTCTCTGAAATTACGTGTCGTGAGTGCAAATTGCAAACTTATTGGTTACTTTCTATTATCTGAATTTGCATAGCGTCTGCAATTGGATTGGGCTTGAAACAGTTTATGCTGAGGTTCTCGAATTTTCTTGCCTCTCAATTTATTTTCCTTTCTTTTCTTGCTTAGAGAGGAGGAAAGAATCTTTAAAGGGCAAACGGCCACGCTTTCTAAAAGATAGCTGGCGAAATTGACTACGACCTCTTGTCTTGTCTGCATCCCCACCTCACCGCATGCATGGTATGGTCCCCAAAACAATCTGACACTAACTGATCGCTCCAATAAGAATGAAGTCCCAGCAGGCCATCATTCCTAAAGCTCCACTTCGACTGAGGATCCCTAATGCCCTAAATTGTTTAGCCTGAACAACAGAACTCGGTTCCTATGCAAGGTACAAAACCCACCCTCCCCTGCCTCTGCCCACTTCCTATGGTCCA
The DNA here is from genome assembly GCA_000441515.1 of Elaeis oleifera. NCBI lineage: Eukaryota > Viridiplantae > Streptophyta > Magnoliopsida > Arecales > Arecaceae > Elaeis > Elaeis oleifera. Next base: position 12,719 of record KE511553.1, on the reverse strand, counting down.
TGCCATTGCGGAAGAGCAAATTTTGAGTGGCAGACTCCTTTTCTTCTCCTCTTTGCTACCAACAAGAGCCTTCTCTTCTTTCTTTAGATGGCACAGGTATGTACTACTCCAGCATTAAATTCTCTCTTATTCTTTCTTTCACAGCCTAATTTATGCATTCATATTTGTAGTTCTAAGCTTCCTAACGGTCCCTTTTAATTATGTATTCTGTGGTTCAAATAGCAAAAAGTAGTGCTCAAGATTCTGGCCATGAATGATGAGAAGACAAAGCAGAAAGCTATAGAGGCTGCCGCCGAGATCTACGGTTCTTGTTTATCCTGGATCTTCTTCAATTACCATCTTTTAACCTTAGTTTTCCAGATCTATGCTGGTGCAGTATGAACAAATTTGAATTTTTCTAGTTGTGCATGAAATAATCTGTGATACTGCATAGCATCCATTAAAACATCTTTGGTTTGGCTTATAGTAAGCCATCCACCCTGTAATTTTGCTTCCAAATTTATGGAACTAAATTAAACAGAGTGTCTGAATTTTATGTTTTGTGGCTTATGAGTGATGGGAAATCTAAATTGTTTGGTCCAAGGAGGAACTATTTAATTCAGTTAGTTTGTGTCTTTCAGTTGAAAAACTTTGGAGTCCCAATCATAAGTCATGGAATCAAACCTTGGGCCTGCACACCAGGATTGCAGAACCATTTTATGGTTGGCTGCAGGAGGGGTCGCCTTTCTCAGTTGTTTAGTTTTGTAAAGAATACTTCTATAGGCAGCAAGACATGAATTCATAAACAATTAAACGTACATCAAATTTTCGCTTCATACAAAGTAATATCAGATTGTGCTTTTCTTTCAGCGGCTAATAATACTAATATTTCCATGTTTTCATATTTCAAATCTTCACGAGTTTCCAATGTTCATATTTTTTTTCAAATGTTTTTCATCCTAGTAAAAGTTTCATGTCCCAACAATAATAACCATAACTTCAATGATTTACTTGAAACTATGGATGATGAATTATGAACCTTGAGTGCAGAGTAACAGAGCCATGGAAACAGGTGGAACATGCTCTCTCTTTCGCATTTCAAGTCTGAAATACTTGTTAGTTGTTGCGCAGGAAACTACTGCAAACAGTTTCCAATTTAATCACAGTATCATGTGTTTTGAATCAGGCATTGATTCAATAGCTGCTGATCTGAAGGACCAGAAGATGACTATTATAGGCGAGATGGACACAGTGGCAATTGCAAAGAAGTTGAAGAAAATAGGAAAGATCGATATTCTATCAGTAGGCCCAGCGAAAGAAGAAAGAGGAGGAGAAGAAAGAAGAAAAGAAGGAAGAGAAGAAAGAAGAGAAGAAATAGAGTAGTGCAGCATCTTAATGAGAGTACTAGTGGCTTCTCCCAATAAACCAAATACTTGTTTCTATTGCTCTGTAATAGCATTATGAGTTCTTAAAATTCAAACACCTTGCCCCATAAATAATCTCAGCCTATCACTTCCAACTTTTCATAGCAAGTGGGCGAGAAAATGCTCTATGCCTCGCATTCCACAATCTAGTTACTGGCATCCAAAAGGTTAGAGATGAACATGACATTGTACTAAAGACTCTCTTTCACTCACCTACCTAATAGTATGACTTGTTTATCTAGAAGGAAGATAGTGACAAACGTGACACATCACGCACACGCATCCTCATTCTATGATCAATCGCATGGCTGACTGATAACCTGCACGGAAACAATTAAAAACTAGGTTACATCATCAACATATCGTAACTTGCATTATTCTTTCAGTTTAGGTTGGGGCCAGATTAGGAATTTGGAAACAAGCAATACAAACAAGTGATCAAATCGGCCATGAATATCATAAATAAGATCGCTCCAACCAAACTATATTTCTCATGCTTGATAAATATTTTTTTTCCCGTTTAGACAGCTTAGATTTTCAGGAAATGATATCATCTTGGAGTTGGTAGAACACCTTAATCAGAACTAGTGTAGGACCAGCATTTATACAAAGAATTGATTCAGAAAAGGGTAAAAGCTGACTCAGGTGCCATACAATTAGAATTTGCCTCCTTGAAATCAGTTGAGGAAAAAAAAAAATCTGACTGCAAGTGGTGATATCATGGTAGATGCTAATAGAAAATTGCTCCCAGCATTCAAGCTCTCCCTGGTGCTTGCAGAGACTGAATCAAACTTGATGTCCATGTTTGTTGTTAGCATAAGTCAATCAAGATATTACGGGGCGTTTGGTTCATAATTGGAATCAGAATGAAAATAGAAATCAGAATGGTTTGGAATCAGAATCGGAATGGCTAAATTCTCCGAAGTGTTTGGTTCGTGATCGGAATCGAAATTGAAATGAAAAATTGAATCTATAAAGAAGAGTAGGGATTGAGTTCTATATAGATTGACCCATTCTCATTCCACCCCGGAATCGGAATGGGATTCCTTCCAATCAAATAGTTGGAATGGGAGTTACCCATTCCGATTCCGATTCCGATTCTGATTCCGATTGCAGACCCCGACTCTCCCCAACCAAATACCCCCTATATTTGACCTGCTGAAAACATCCTCTTAGCATTTATAATGGACAACAAAAACTGTTTAGGGTTGGTCTTGGTTATTACCTTTAGCACATCTTGAATAGGGTGGCAATCCTCAGCAAGGTAGGCCATTTGAAGGCCACACACATTTAAACTGCATACTACTCCCTCACCCGAAATCTTTGTTGGTCGCATGCTGGGTGGCGAATCAAAGTGACAAATTCTGAGAATCTCGGTAGAGGTGTAGCCTTTACATACCCTATTCAAACTAAAACCTCTCTCACATGAAGAGGCAAACCTGGAGATCGCAGCTCAGTTGTCCAGTAGACTTAGAGGTAAGTATTTGCAACAGCTGTTGCAGATACCTTGTTCTCATAATCAAATTTCCTTATGAATTAATAATATTAATTTTTTTTTTTTTGATGAAAGATGGAGACTAATGATATAAAACCATTAGTTGCCGGATTTATTTGCATATGAACTGAATGTACAAGGGGAATCTACAAGTTTCAAGAGCTATGACCCACATAAAGGCAAGGAGCATGCCTAATATAAGTTAACTAGCATTCCTTACCTAAAACACTGCACTCCCTGTCAGAGGTCACAGTTGGTGGGAACAAAGCATAATGAGAATAAAATTTTGGCAAGCATCCTCTCTGTTCCTTTTGTAGCAGTTGCATTGACCTGCTTTACAATTATTTCGTTCCTATGATCAAGTCAAATTTGAGCCGTAGCACAGAAACACCAAGAACTTGCAGCAGATGCAAACTTGTTCTTTCTTCCAAGAAAAGAGTTTTGTCAATGTTTAAAGGGTATGATTTAGAGTGATGCAGAGATGGTTGTCCCCAAAAAATCTTCAGTGCTGAAAATAGCATAATTAGTGGAGTATGCATTACGACCCAGACCCATCACTCGAGCTAGGCGTGTGACATGGCCGCATATTTTATAGGACATGACTCCATGGAATATGTAAGGCCTTGAAACCTATACAAAAACTCAAATAACCAAATTCCATCATTAACAGATAAGCACATATAATCTAGCGTTGATGGTCCAAAAATTTCAGAAAATATCTAATATAATCTGCAGGATTCCTTCTCGCTCCAGCAACCAAGGACTTGAAAGAGCACTATCTGTGGCTCTGAAAATTATTTTAAAAAAATATGAGCAGGACAACTCTGTAAGACATCTCTCCACACACACATATAAATTTAAATAATAATTAATAACAGTCATCCTACTGACAAGATAACAATTAAAATATAACTAAGGTATAAATGCCATGAAATTTCACTAGCCAGTAAACCAGTAACTTAATTATCATATCAACTACTCATCATATCACAATTGATTGGTACATATCAGACAATTGAAATCATAATTCAACAATGTTTCATGTAAATAGTTTATTATCATTCTGCAAATCTTTAATGGGATCCGAATTTAACTAGACATTCCAAGAGAAAACAATAAAAGAATCAAGAAATTTTGACTCTGGATTATCCAGAGTCATATTTCCAGCTAGTGATGAGATAATCATAATGTCACGTTTTGAACCTATGGTCATACCATATTTCCATCCTATGGTAGGGCAATGAGGAAAAAAATCTCATTCATGGTACTATCAAATACCTAGTAAACAAACTCTCATTCAAAATACAGACACCATTATTTTATATGTATACATAGTTTCCCAAACATAAATTCGTTCTTGAGCGTTTTTATTCCACCACAACAAACTCAAATCAAGATCATTCACAAGCATTCACATTCAAGAAGAGACGCGACCAATTGGTTATTATAATATGCTCATAGCCTTAACAAAATGAATCATGCTCACAGTAAGGAAATCATATAGGAGGGACTTTTACCTCTACTAGGCAACAACAACAAATCAAGATGTGCCAATCATTCCAATTATACACCTAATATGTATAATTAAATTAGTATTACTATTTAAGATAATTTATAAAAACATAAATACTCTCACGAAATATAATGATTAACTCATCTAAAAGTTTATATGATTAACCATCCCACAATCATAAGTTTAATCAATCATTTGCTAATCTTCTAAGTTCTCTAATTCCAAAATTTTGGCTTCCAAAACCAACGCTAGCTTAAGAATTTCTCTAACCAACCTTGTTGCTACGTACCCAAACCGAAAGGTAAAACGCTAGGATTTTAATTACCTCTATTAGAGAACCAGAGAACAAGGCTCCATGGTGGACTGCTTACCCAGATCGTTGTCCCCCGATAAATTTAGAGAGAAAATAATAATGGAGGAGAGAGCTGGTTGTAAATCATTTTGGTGTGGTCCTTCCAATATGGGATCCATCGTATTAAAATAAATAAAAAAAATATTGAAGTGAAAATGCTACAAACACAATTATGTTAGGATTAATTTACCCGTATATACAATTAAATAAATAACAACTCCACAATATTAAATCCAACAAATATAAATCAAATCAAGCACAAAGATATTAGATTTATGTTATGAATCTTTCACTACATAAAATAGTGAGATTACTGCATGTTTTCTCTAAATCAACTAGAACCTATACAAATTGTTGGGAAACCGACTGGCCCCCATTTGCCGATCAATTTTCAGAACAGTCCGACCGACATCCGACTCTGACCCACCAAATAAACGGACGACCCTGAAAGCGACTACCGAATATATATCGGTTGAGCAGGCCGACACTACTTTCAACCGACCGATCGAACTCGCTTTGCTGATCCAGATCGGTAAGCGGTCGATGTTCAAATTCTACAGATAACAGACTACTTCGACCGTCGGTATTTCAGAGTTACTAACCGACAACAGACTCTGGACGTATAGTCGGCCGACTTATTCAAATATATCATAACCGTCACGGACGGTTACTCCACTGATATCGCGGCGTAATCTATGGAGACTAATAATCCATTGCGAGATTACCGTCCTGTGATTCTACGCCGCTAAATGCGGGACCATATCCGACGGTTACGACCATCTACTCTATAAAAAAGGGGTAAGGCAACAGTTTCGGAAAGTTAATTTTATACGCTGAGCTCTATCTTCGTTCCCATTCTACTGTTGTCCAGTCTCCTTTCTGACTTAAGCATTAGAGGGTCCCCGCTGGAGACAACTCCGGTCAGTGCAGACTTCATTTTGCAGGTGCTCGTTCCCGACGAACAGGCGACGAGAGGATTGGCAGCAATAGATTGGTGCACCAAGTAGGGGGAAGACAACGGCAAGAAGGAAACTCGCAATGACGAAAATCAGAGCACAACGATCAACGGTGACCGGCTCGGCGTGACACTCTTCCTGTCAGAAAGAGGCCCCTCCCATGCCTCTGGTAGCAGAGCCCAGTTCTCCACGCCCCGTGGTTACCACAGACGCTCAGATTGCTGCGATCGTGCAACAAATGAACGTTCTCACGGAGGTAGTCAAAAGCCTCCAACAACAGCAAATCCAGCCACCACAACCGCTGATGGAGCAACCGGTGGCACATTCAGCACCTTCCAAGCATAGCCGCCGTCATCCGTGATGATCTCCGTCTCCTCCACCAGAGCGGCAATCTCGACTCTCTCAACGAGATTAGCAGTGACACTCGCGGCACTCTCGACGAGCCACCCACAATTCACGGTGCCCCTCTCCTTCCCAGTTAGATCGAGCAAGGAAGGAAACGATCGCGAACACCGTCTGCCTCTAATTCATCGGAAGGTCAACCCTCGGAGTCTCCCACCACTGGCAGCTTGAAGACTACGAACGTAAGTTCGAGGAAATCGACCGCCGACTGGCCCAGCTCCAGACAGATGGTCAGAAATCGTCAAACGACTTCGATTTCTATACCACCTAGCCTCTCTCCTGACTTATTTTGAACGAACCGATCCCGACTCGATTTAAGATGCTGCATGTGGAGCCCTATGACGGTTCCACCGACCCAATCGATCACCTCGAGAGCTACAAGGCTCTTATGACAATCCAGGGAGCAACCGATGTCCTCTTGTGCATCGGCTTCTCGGCTATACTTTGGAAAGCTGCTCGGGCCTGGTACTCTGGACTTCGATCGGAAAGTATCCACTCCTTTGAGCAGCTGGAATATTCCTTCGTGGTCCATTTCAGCACCAGTCGGAGGCCGCCACGAACCTCGAATAGTTCTTTCGATCAAACAAGGAGAGACTGAAACACTTCAAGATTTCATGGCCCGATTCAATGCGGCCACGCTTGAGGTCAAGGACCTCAATGAAGACATGGTCATATCGGCCATGAAAAGAGGTCCGAGGAGGTCCCAATTCACGTACTCACTAGATAAGATCCTCCCTCAGACGTATGCTGAATTTCTGAAGCGTGCGTACAAATACATACACGCGGATAATGGAGCTTCTGACCGACACCAGACAGAAGGCAAGGGTTAGAAGAAGAAGAAACAGAAGAAAGAAGAAGCTATGGTTGGATCAAGTCGGCCACCTACCGATGAACGATCTTCACCTCGACGATGGAGTCTGAGGCCAAACTACGACAGGTATGACTCCTACACTTCTCTCTCTGCTCCTCATATGTAGATTCTTATGGAGATCGAAGGAGTAGAATACCTACGACACCCTTCACAGATGAGAGCGCCGTTGAGGGCCGCGATCGAAGAAGTACTGTCGGTTCCATCATGATCATGGTCACGATACCGAACAATGCATCCAGCTCAGGGACAAGATAGAGATCCAGATTCGATGAGGCTACTTCAAAAAATATCGAAGGGATCCACCGACTCAACCTCCTGTCGATCGACGACTCCAGCCGACTGAGGAAGCTGTGAACAACTAGCCGACTGCGGGAGTCATCAACATGATCTCCAGATGATTGGACCAAGGGGCAACTTCCAATGAGGAGTCGACGAAGCGACTGTAGCTCCATAATGTAATAACTCCCTTGGAAGATGATGTTCGAGAAATTCAAACTCCTCACTACAATGCTGTTGTTGTTTCAACAATTAGCTAATAAGACTTCTTTTCGAGTGCAACCACCTGAAGAATCAACTGCTTCAATGTCGATTATATTTCGATCTTTTTGCAAAAATCGACATCCTGACTACGATTTTAGAGCGACACCGAATATACTTCGGCTTCCAATGTAAAAGCTAGAAGATCGATGATCTCGACACCGAATATACTTCGGCTTTCACTGTAAAAGCCAGAAGATCAACGATCTCGACACCGAATATACTTCATCTTTCACAGTAAAAGTCAGAGGATCGACTATCTCGACACCGACGATATACTGGCTCCCCCAAAGAATCGATCTATTAACTTCAACTAGAGGCCAACACCGACGATGGCTGGTCAAGGGATTATCAACATCAACGGGAGGCCAACACCGGTAATAAAGATCTCTTCTGCAAAAGCTGCACTCTCCCATAGTCAGCTCGCGATCCAAGCAGCTGGCTAATTTGCCGACTTAGCATCAACTAAGAAAGGCAAAATGCTAAGATGACCAAGGTCGGATTGAAATTATACCAACATGGCCACGGCCAGATGAGGGATATTTAGCTTGCCACCATTTATCAGACAACGCGACGTATGAGCCCGACCAAGATCCGGATGATGGATATTCGACTTGCCATCGTTATCCTAGCCAAATACGTCGGACACCGCTTGACTAGCAAATTTCACAAAGTCTGCGAAATAGTCGGATCTACAATCTACTTTTAGAGATGGATCAATAAGCAAATGCTACAAATTCGACGACATAGGAAAGTATTTCAGAAAAAAACTTTCATTATCAAAAGAGGAGTTACAAAATTAGACCGGAGTCTGATCATACAAAAGAAAACCAAAGGCACCGACTAATCTTCATTCCACTGAAGAACTGGCAGGTCCGTCTTAGATCGACATCTCTGATAAATTTTGCCTTCCAGCTTAGGAGCAATGCATCGAGCCGGACCGCGAAGATAGTTGGCTGATCATGCAGCCTGGCCAACCACATCAGCAGCCTGATCCACTTTTACATGGAGAATGCGGTTAACGACCGCACCCTCCTGGTTGGAGCCCGATCGAAAATTGGAGTTAAAAAAAGATTTCAGAATACGACCAACAATCGAACCATCCTCGACGAAATCCAGACAGCGGCCGCACCCTCCTCGAAAGAAGAGCTAGGGGCGGGCTTCAAATTTTTCGTCCATCGATGAAAATGACTTTGAACATGCAGCTGAGACGGGGATGTGGGATACATAGAAATGGATCGTTGGCCGCACCATTGGCACTAGAAGTAAAAAGCTGACATCGGCCTGAAGCACGATGCCACTTTCAAAATCGACTAACGGTCAGACCGCATAACGAAAAAGCCTCCGAGTCCGATAGGGAGTCATCGGTCGGAAACCATGACTGACCATCCCCTGTGACAACCTCACTCATCAAAAATACTCAAGGAATCTAGACTGAGAAAAGCGACAAGAGATGATTTTTGCTCAAAAGCTACTCTCTAATAGAGTCCTCTTTTCAGAAAAGACAAAATGAGGGATGAGTACCTGACTGACAGAACACCTTTATATAGAGGAATGCCCAACGGATCGGATGAAAGCGGCCAGACCGAAGCCATGCCAGATGACGATGCATGGCAACATCTGAGCCCATCATCGGCCCGATGGTTCGACGCACTTGCACCAGATTGAACCACGTCACCTCCATCCGCATGAACAACTCCGACCTAATGACACCCCGACATGTGGTGGGAATCTACAAGCCAAAGTTGAATCGCACGATGCTGGTTCGCCTTCCCGATATAACAACTGGCACTGGCTCACCTTCCGTAAATGATGCCTGACACCAGATCTCTCTGCCGATATGACAGTTCAAGGACAACAAAGGGGATGATCGGCCGTATTCTAAAAAATATGGTGACAAAATCGAGACTCGACATGACGGATAACCGCTCCTTTCATCCAAAGTGACCGACCACGTAGCTATGTATGTGATGACTCACCATTTGGACTTAGAAGTGGGGGGGCAACTGTTGGAGAAAATCGACTGGCCCCCATTTGCCGACCAATCTCCGAAACAGTCTGACTGACACCCAACTCTGACCCACCAAATAAACAGACGACCCTAAAAGCGACTACCGACTATATGTCGGTTCAGCAGGCCGACACTACTTTCAACCGATCAATTGAACCCCCTTTGCCGATCCAGATCGGTAAGCGATCGATGTTCGAATTCTACAGACAACAGACTACTTTGACCGTCCGTATTTCAGAGTTACTAACTGACAACCGACCCTCGATGTATAGTCGACCGACTCATTCAAATATATTATAACTGTCATGGAAGGTTACTCCACTGATATCGCGGCATAATCTATGGGGACTAATAACCCATTGCGAGATTACCGCCCTATGATTCTACATCGTTAAATGCGGGACCATATCCGACGGTTACGACCATCTACTCTATAAAAAAGGGTAAGCAATAGTTTTGGTAAGCTAATTTTTATATGTTGAGCTCTGTCTCCGTTCTCATTCTACTGTTGCCCAGTCTCCCTCTTTGACTTAAGCATTGGAGGGTTCACGTCGGAGACAATTTCGGTCAATATGGACTTCATTTTGCAGGTACTCATTCCCGACGAACAGACGATGAGGGGATTAGCAGCAACACAAATATATATTGTTGGAGAAACCGACTGGCCCCCATTTGCTGACCAATCTCCAGAACAGTCTAACCGACACCCGACTCTGACCCACCAAATAACAAATGATCCGAAAAGCGACTACCAACTATATGTCGGTTGAGCAGGCCAACACTACTTCCAACCGATCGATCGAACCTCCTTTGCCGACCCAGATCGGCAAGCGATCGATGTTCGAACTTTACAAACAACAGACTACTTCGACCGTCAGTATTTCAGAATTACTAACCGATAATCGACCCTCGATGCATAGTCGGTCGACTCATTCAAATATATCATAACCGTCATGGATGGTTGCTCCACTGATATCGCGGCGTATGGAGACTAATAACCCATTACGAGATTACCGCTCTGTGATTCTACACCGTTAAATGTGGGACCATATCCGACGGTTATGACCATCTACTCTATAAAAGGAGGTAAGGCAATGGTTTCAGTAAGCTAATTTTATATGCTGAGCTCTGTCTTCGTTCTCATTCTATTGTTGCCCAGTCTCCCTTTCTGACTTAAGCATCGGAGGGTCCTCATCGGAGACAACTCCGATCAGTACGGACTTCGTTTTGTAGGTGCTCGTTCCCAACGAACAGATGATGAGGGGATTGACAGCAACAAATTGGCATATCGGGAAGGGAGAAGACAGCGGCAAGAAGGAAACTCACAATGATGAGAACCAAAGCTTAACGATCAACGGCGATCTGCTCGGTGAGACACTCTTTCCATCGAAAAGAGGTCTCTCCCCTGTCTTCGATAGCAGAGTCCAGTTCTCCACGTCCCGTGGTTACTACAGACACTCAGATTGCTGCGATCGTACAACAAATGAACATCCTCACGGAGGCAATCAAAAGTCTCCAACAACAGCAATCCCAGCTACCACAATCGTCGGTGGAGCAACCGGTGGTGCATTCAGCGCCTTCCAAGCATAGCCACCGTCATCTACAACGATCTCCGTCTCCTCCACCAGAGCGACGATCTCGGCTCTCTCAATGGGATGAGCAGCGGCACTCACGGCACTCTCGACATGCCATCCACCATTCACGGTGCCCCTCTCCTTTTCAGTTAGATTGAGCAAGGAAGGAGAAGCGATCGCGAACACCATTTGCCTCTAATTCATCAGGAGGATCAACCCCTAAAGTCTCCCACCACTGACGGCTTGAAGACTACGAATGTAAGTTCGAAAAAATCGACCGCCAACTCATCCAGCTCCAGACAGACGGTCAGAAATCATCAAATGACTTCGATTTCCATACCGCCCAGCCTCTCTTCCAACTTTTTTTGAACGAACCGATCCCGACTCAGTTCAAGATACCGCATGTGGAGCCCTATGATGGTTCCACCGACCCAATCAATCATCTCGAGAGCTACAAGGCTCTTATGACAATCCAGGGAGCAACCGACGTCCTTCTGTGCATCGACTTCTCGACTACACTTTGAAAACTGCTCAGGCCTGGTACTCTGGGCTTCGGTCGGAAAGCATCCACTCCTTCAAACAGCTTGAACATTCCTTCGTGGCCCATTTCAGCACCAGCCGGAGGCCGCCACAAACCTTTTCGATCAAACAAGGAGAGACCGAAACACTCTGAGATTTTGTGGCCCAATTCAATGCGGCCACGCTTGAGGTCAAGGATCTCAACGAAGATATGGCCATATTGATCATGAAAAGAGGTCTGAGGGGGTTCCGATTCACGTACTCACTGGATAAGATCCTCCATCAGACATATGCTGAATTCTTGGAGTGCATGTACAAATACATGCATGCGGATGAAGGAGCTTTTGACCGACATCAGACAGAAAGTAAGGGTCAGAAGAAGAAGAAACAGAAGAAAGAAGAAACTCCGATTGAATCAAGTCGGCCACCTACCGATGAACGAACTTCGCCTCGACGATGGAGTCTGAGGCTGAACTACGACAGGTATGACTCCTACACTTCTCTCTCTGCTCCTCGTGCGTAGATTCTTATGGAGATTGAAGGAGCAGAATACCTATGACACCCTACATAGATGAGAGCACCGTTGAGGGGCTGCATCGGAAGAAGTACTGTCGATTCCATCGAGATCATGGTCACGATACCGAATGATGCATCCAGATCAGAGACGAGATAGAGACTCTGATTCGACGAGGCTATCTTGAAAAATATCGAAGGGACCCACCAACTCAACCTCCTACCGATTGACGACTCCAACCGACTGAGAAAGCTGTGAATAACCAACCAACTGCGGGAGTCATCAACATGATCTCCAGACGGCTGGTCTTGTTAAATTCAGTGCAGGGTAAATGATAATTTAAATTTTTCAAAATTATGATTTTACATTAGGATCTAAATATGATATACAGTATGCATGCATTTAAATTTAAAATTCGAATTTGAACAATAAACACTTTACTGTAATGTGTTCAGAACATAATACCTTTGTACAGATAGTAGATCGCCGTAATTTGATCACCGTCGGAAGAGTCTGATCATCGTGATGCAGCCACACAGTATGTCTGACCTCTATAGATCATCCACATGAAG
>KE511550.1:3051-16532 GCA_000441515.1 Elaeis oleifera | reverse complement strand
CATGATTTCTAACTTAATTTTTAGTGCAAAAATTTTTCTAAAGTTAAACACCTTCTGGTTTAATTGTGAAAATTGGTTGAAGTTGAAAATCCTGCCAATCTGATCCATGCACCTGACCGAGAGTCCAGCTTGTGAAGGACTCTAATCTATGTGTCACACCTCATCTTATTTTCAGATTTTTTTTATGCCATCAGCAAGTTAGAAACTCAATTTTGGGTTATTGGATGGACAAAAGTCACTAATGGGTGGTGGAGGAAAATTGCACCATGAGAAGCTGCGCAATGCATCGGAGAATCATCGAGAAAAATATTTTGAAGAGTCCTTCTGTGTGAAGTGTCTCTTGGATTTTTTTTGTTGATTGCCATATATTAAAATCTTTAAGATGAACATGAGAATTCATCAGGGGTGTGAGATTTTTGATGGATGCGAGATGGTGCGTGGAGGGGCGCGAATCATTCCCAAAGGCAACCCATCGCTAACTATTTAAAGGGGGCTGCATCGGAGATTTGATTTATTCTGAAAATTACTCCTATCTCTTCTTTCTTACACACTCTCTCTATTATCCAATTAGTCTCTTCTTTCTTTTGTTAGGATAAGTCTAAAAATAGTAAGGATAAGTCTGATTTTAGGACAAGAGTCTAGGAAGAGAATTAAGAAAGACAATGAGAGAAGAAAGGTAGGGATAGGAAGGTTAGGAGAAGAGAAAGAGGGTTTGAGGTCTTGATGCTTGAGAAAATTCTCAGAGTGAGAATTTTGGAGGAGAAATTATTCCAAAGAGTTGGTGTCCTGGTCATAGCCCTGTGTGGATCACCGTTGGAGGGCGAATACTTGGGTACCTGATGGAGGTTCTGTCGAAATTTGGATTAAGCGCTGCAGGTATTCTTCTATAGCTTGAATTTAATTCTGAATATATGTTATATATTATTGTTAATCATCAAGAAGATGCTCATTTATGGGTTTAATATTTAAGATTTCATAATTTAAATTTTGAAATCCGTTATACTTTCGCTGTGCATGTCCACTCTGAAACCCTACAGGATGCAAAGGAGGGTGTGTTTTAATAGGTGCAAGGGCTCCAACAGTTGATGCCTAATATGATTCTTAATGTAAGTTAAATAACTTAAGTTATTAGGAAACCCAATGCAAGTAGGACTTGTATTATGAGATTGAATATGATTCAATCCTCATACCTATTTAAAGGGACCTCCCTAAGGTCCCTAGAAAATCCAACCAGCAAGCCCCATGCCATAAAGAGATCCCCCACACCCTCTCTTCCTCTTCGTTTCTCTTCTCCCTTGGGTCCCACACGTCCTCCCTTTTGGGATGTCCCACTTTCTTCTCCACGTCCAAGCTCTTGGGCATCCACTTGATGCTAGTTCGTGGCCTTTGGTAGCAGCACAAGCAAGGGAAAAAGGTTAGAAAAGAGGAGAAAAAGAAGATCAAGGAAAGAGATCAAGTATTGATCATGATCCAAACCTCGTTCAGATTCAGCAGGCTGAATTTTCTTAGAAAAAAAAATTTAATTTAAAGAAAGCTGTTGCAGGTTGATCCCGAGGAGATACTCGTAGAGATCGAATACTTGTGTGGCTAAAAAAAATATCTTCTCTTTCAAATTCAGATTCGAAAAAAAGATTACGAAATAGGTATGTGATTTGATCACAATCTGATTTTCAGTATATGTCAATTTCAGCACATGAACTAGATCCTTGTGGTTTTATGTTTTATACATGCATAATTCAGATTAAAAGTATTTTAATCTTATATTCTGCAGTGGTGTTTAGAAAATAAAGTTTTAAGACATACATGCATGCCCAAACTTCGAATTTTAACAGGATCAAAGAACATGCAGTCAAACTCAGTAGTCTTATGGCAAATAGTCGATGACACTACAGGTCAAAAGACCACTCATACTACTACAGTATCGAGACAACCACTGACGAGTGATAGACATCCAAGTGGTTTCTTGTGTTGGTCATGCTCAGTATAAATTGTTCTCTAATAACCACCTACACTCTCATCCCAGTGTCCCTACACTACAGATCCGAGACTCATCTGTCCAGAAGAGAGGTGATCCGTACACCGATCTTAAATAGATTGATCACTGTCTTCCATGACGATCCTTTGATCGGAAGTATTTAGAAACTAACCACTAATAATGTATGTCTCGAATTCTTAAAATTTTGAAAATATATAAAATCATCTTTATTAATTTTTAGGACAAATCATGGACACATAAACATGATTGAAATAAAATATCTTTTATTAATAATAAAGTATTACTAATGCAAAGTTAAGCCTTGAAATTACAAAATGTATCAACCAACAATTGACTTCTAGGATACTCATTTAACACTAGCAATGGTACCCAACGTTTGGATAGACCGAATATGCGCAAAGCAACACTCAGAACCTACTGGCATATGATTATCGTATAATTCATTCCTTTGATCCTTGATGTTCAGGATGACTTAGCGTTTAAGCTGTCAACTTTTAACAGTACAACCATTATATATCTCAATCTAATAAATCCTATGACTCCTCACAAGGATTGTCCTAATTAAGATCTTAAAAATTGAAATATAAACATTCTTTCTAATTCCTTAGAGTGGTCAATCCCATCTTGACTCATGCATCGACTTCATAAGTACTTGACTGTGTCCAGAAATCTTTCGATCCTGAATTAAAATTCAGATAGTTCAGTGTCAAAGTACAGTGAGTTGCTTGTAAGTCACCATAGTGATCTCAGATAGGAGGGATAGTTATACCCATATCCCTTCAAAATAATTTTTGACAGCAGAGTACTCCAGAATTGATCACATTCAGTGAAATATACTCCTATATTTCATCTGCACGCCATACCAGCATCTCCACACTTTTTAATTAAGAGGACAATCAACTCATATGGCATACAATGATCTACACTTGATATAGCTATCATCTTAATAATAGCATATCATTTGATCGCGAACTCATTTAAGGACTCAACGATAATCCTCTTTTATAGAATTAAATAGTCCTAAAGACTTTCATCATAACACAGAAGTTCGATACAGAAGATATACAAACTTATGATGAAAAATTATCAAATAATAATTATTAGTAATTAATTCATATATAATTATATTAATTAGCATAACCGTCAATAGGCTGACAATTGGCTTTAAGACACAATTTCCAACACAAGAGTTTTGAATCAACTTCCGTGTGGATCAACGTTGGAGGATGAACATTTGGGCACCTAGTGGAAACTCTATCGGAATTTTGGATATAGCGTGACAGATATTATTCTATATCTACTATAGTATTATGCATATATATGCACATAATTGTTTATCATCAGGGGTTCTTGGGATTAGGGTTTGATTGTTTGGAGTTCTATTATGCAAAATTTTGAAATCCATATTGCTTCTATTATGCTCATTGAACTCTATACTACGTGAACCCTATCATCATCCTCATGTATCCTTCCTCTTCATCCCTCATCTCTATTAAACTTGATTCTTTCCAAGTCTCATCCACTCTGACCACCTTCCCCTCTTTGAACATATCCTCCTTCTTTCTAGACCCTATTGTTGTCTTCGGTTTTGGATCAAAACTTTCTACCCATAACATATGTTTTAGAAATTTCTGACATGAACATCGGAGGGTTTTCGCTGGAGTCAATTCTGATCAGAAACTTATTTTGTAAGTCCAATCGCCATTGCCTTACTGATCACCATCCAATTCCAGTCTATCCGATCCAAACTGAGAATTTACAGCAACATTTGATAAATTTTGACATATTATGCACCTGGTTTACCACTTTGTTCTATTCTGATTCTAGCAAATAGAGACAGGAAAGGCGCAGTGTGCACCCCTAGTTTTGAAACAGAGTAATGTTAAGGAAGAAATGTGTCCAGCTCGAACAAACATAACTTTCTTATAGGTCGTTTAACTAATCAATCGATTGCGTTAGAATTGACAGAAACCTACATTTAGAGAAACTTGAATGAAATCATGAGAAATTAGAAAGATCGATGTACCGGATCGAAACCTTCTTCATCGTTGGACCAAGGTCGCTCTGCTTCGCAAAGCTAGCAGAGTACGTGCTAAAGATGTGGTTGCCTTTACACTCTGATTTCAGTCTTCACGTCCACCAAGCATTCAATTATTCCTTTGGAAACTTTTAGGCTCGATGTATTTATTAGCTAATTAGGGTTTGCTAGTGGCAAGAAATTGCACCAGGTGTTCTTTCACGGACGCGACCATCATCAATGTATTTCCATAATTCGTGGATGCTGGGAAGACTTCACAAGAACACACTGCAACATGGCTCGCCGGGCTCGAACACGGCACATGATAACACGAATCACGCGTTCGCGATTAGAAGGCCACGTGAAAAACACCATCACGATGAAACATAGACCGTGTGATGAAGTTTGGACGGTCATACATAGACCGTCTGATGAAGTTTGGACGGTCATCAGGGTTTCGTTGGATACCTCCCGGTCAAAAGGAACAATCCAAGTTGTACTCAACTCGAATAATGTCTCGTGGCGCTTGTGATAATTATACGGGAACCTAATAGCTTTCGCATCCCTTTAAACTGGTCGCCGATTCCCTTCCCGTCACATCGGAAAAGAATTTTGATGTTCCCATGGCGCCCCTTTTCTTGTTCTTCTTCTAAAAACTAAGTAATTTCTCTAGTGATGTTATCTTCTTGAGCTTCCTCATGTGCTAATTCTTGATTTGGTCTAGCGTTTAGTGCTTCACTCGATTTCTAGGTTTTTAGTTGGGGGATTCCGGAGGACGAGAGGGTGGGGCGAGGGAGAAGCCGGTCATGAGGGTCCACCCGGCGCCCAGGAAGCGGAACATCACCTTCCGCTACGACGCCAATCCGCGCGTCTCCGCCGCCGGCGCCGGCACGGACGCCGGCGGACGGCAGAAGAAACTCCGCCGCCTGCCCCACATATTCAGCAAGGTCCTGGAGCTCCCCCTGGGCTCCGACGCTGACGTCTTTGTCGAGGAGGGCCCCGACGGCTTCCGCTTCGTGGCGGCCACCGATGACCTCTGGGACGACGTCCGAGCCAACGCCATTGAGATCTACCCTGGGGTGATGAAGGTGGTAATCAGGCATGGGGACGGCGAGGTGGAGGAGGATGAGCTCGATCTCGACCGGTGGAGGTTCCGGCTGCCGCCCTCCAGTCGGCCGGCGCTCGCCACCGCCGCATACGCCGACGGCGAGCTCGTCGTCACTATTCCTAAGGCCGTGGAGGGCACTGGGGAAGCAAAGGACGAGGGAATTTTATATGCCTCTATCTCTACCTCTGTTTGAGGCGGTTAGTACTCCTCTGGGCGATCTTTCATGTAATTATGGAAGGTGGCTGGATTAATCAATGTTATTCCGTTCTTTAAAAGTTATTTGCTCCCATATTTCAGTGCAATTTTCTATCTAATTGGATAGCAAATTATCCTACTTTTGAGTTAGATTTATCAGATGGATTTACTAAGTTTTCTATTTAAATTCTTTGACTTTTTATTATGCGTCCTTTGAGTTCATAGTTGTCTATTTTATGTTATGTATTTTTGTGTTTGAACCTTTGTCCATGCCTCATAAATTTTTTGTTCGATTGATCCGCGCCTCTTTCATCCCTTTCTAGAAATGCACCCAATCTTGTTGTCGATATCTCTTGCTAAACCTTCTGTTACTTAAATCATTCTTGTATTACCTAAGCTTGTTAAAGCTATAGCAGCAGTCACAATGTTGAGCAAGGCTGATGTTGTTCTTTGTCACTGTGTAGTCGTTTTGCTCTGGTATTTGTTGCATTTTAGAAAGAAAGGCTTACTATATTCACTGATAGAATTCTTTTTGGCTTATGATATGGTTGTTTTAGCCTTCAGCTAGAATAATATCGGAGTAGTTAAGAATATTATTTCAAGGATTGTGGTTTATTTTTTCTAACAAAAAAAAAAAAAGATTGTGGTTTTGTAACATAATTAGATCTGGTGTCCCAGACCTCACGGTATTGACTACTGTAAGCCGGTCTGCAGGACCTAGTAGATTTCTTTGAAGTATTAATGAAATGAAAGAGGAGCTCTATGTACATGCCAATCTCTATAGTTTTGTGGTCATCATTTTCAATCTGTTCGGAACGATCATACAGGTTTCAAAAGATCAACATAAAAAGAGGTACCTTACGGAAAGGCTTGATAACTTGTTATTGTTTAAAACAACCTGCTTTAACAATAAGAAGGTAAATAGTAGCATTTTCTTAATCTTGTTTGGATTAGAGAAATATATAGGGGTGCAATTGAGCCGAGTTAAGTTGAATACTTGGAGGCTCGAGTATAATTCGATTCAAAATACTCAAGCTTCAAACTTGATTCGAGATCGATCGAGTCTTAATATTCAAGCTTGAGCTCGATTCAATCAAAAAAAAAAATACTTCATATCAGCTCGACTCGAGTCATATATCCATCGAGCCATATTCGAACTTGAATTTAAATCTTTATCATAATTAAAAATATAATTAAATTAAATATAGTATAATAATTTATTTAAATATTAAATTAATAATACATATTATAAATAAATATAATATTATTAAAATATATATTTGATTAAGCTTACGGACTTTCGAGCTGAATATTTGCTACTTAAGTTTGATTCAAAAAACTATTCGAACTACTCAAGCTTCGTAATAGTTGAAATTTAGATCCAAGTCAAGCTTGCATAACTTGCGAGTTGCTTGGCTCATTTGCACCTTATAAATGGAGAGAAGAGAAAGATAAAATGAGAGCAATTAAGTTTCTATTGTTTGGATTGGAGGAAAAATGGAGAGAGAAAAAAATAGATATACGAAATTTTTCTTCGAAACCATATCTAAATTTGATGGCCCTTCTTTTGAGTAAATTACAAAAATTCCTTTGAAATTTGTGCTTCTTTCTCTTATATCCAATAGTTTGGAAATATATATACTTACATCCAATTGAACTACCCACATTAGTACAACCATTTATATTATATAGAAAGTGAAAATTACACCCTTCTGCCTCCCATATACACATAGTATCCCCACCACTCCAAACACATGGACTGGTGGTGCCAGGAGACCCTGCAACCATCTTACCCACCTAAAATCCCCCAATTAACCCATGAGCAAGCACAAGCTCTACCTTTAGGTCACCTATGACCTCACCTCCTATTGTCCAGAAGGTTAGCAACCCAAATGGGGAGTAAATTGGATTTTCAAAACTTTTAGCAAATTTAAAATCTAAGCAATTATGTGTTTTAATCAAACTAACTTGAGTGTTTATGGTAAATATGCAATGTACGGCAGCGGAATTAAGTCAATGAATACAAGACAAAATATAAAGAAAGAAAGACAAAGTATAATATAAACACTAGAAATTTATAGTAGTTCGGTGTAACTCCATACCTATATCCGCTCCCCAAGCTCTACTTGAGAATTTTATTATAATCACTTTGATTATTGTGCGATTGTTTTACTCGGACTTACAATCAAACAATTAATTTTTGAGGCTCACCAACCAAAATCTTACATAATTATTTTTCAAAATCACAATCCAACCCAGTTGCTTTTTTGGACTCACCAACTAAAATGTATAATGTCTAATTCTGAACTTGGATGTGCCAAACCCAAGTTTCTTTCATCTAAAAAAACTTGTAAAGAAACCCATAATACAAGAGATAAGAATTTCAACATAAATAGAAAGATAAAAGAAAACTCTTTATGCTTGGAGAAGATACTGGAGAAAGGCTCTTTTGAAGCTTGACTTCTCTTCGTTGAAGCTTGAGAGGTTATAGTTGATGAAGGAGAAGATCTCTTTTGAAAGTTCATTGGAATCTTTTCACAAATAATTCCTCTCTTTCTTGTTTTCAAGGATATTCAAGGATGGATTAAATAAATGATAAATCTTTTTTTCAATCCTCTTTTCTTACTTGTCAAATGATTCTCTAATTTTTAATAGACTTCAAAGTTGCCGAAAAATAATTTTGACCATTGAAAGTGCTGAACTAGTCGTTAAAGTCAAAAACTATCCTTTGGAGGATATGAAAACTGGTCGGCATGTTAGGAGTCGACTCTAGCTGTCCACAAGTCGACTCGAACTGCCCATGAGTCGACTCGATATCTTCAGGAGTCGACTTGCCTTCTGGTCTAAAAAATTCTACATTTAATCTGTCCTAAGAGAGTTGACTCGCCATCTTTATGAGTCGACTCGACTTATCTAGGGGTCGACTTGAGCACTTCATAGATCGACTCGAAAAGGGGTCCCAAAAATGTAATGTTCTATCTCCATTGAGAGAGTTGGTTCTTGCTTCATAGGAGTCGACTCGAATGCATGCTAGTTTGCTCCAACGTGTCAGAGTCGACTCTTCACTTTCTGAGGTCGACTCTTAAACTTTCTGAACTTCCGAATTTTTCTGCTTGTGACCAGAGTCGACTCCTATGCATTTAGGGTCAACTCTATTAATTCAAATATATGAAGTTTCATCTTTAAATTACTTTGACTTAGCTTCTTTGAGAGGATTTCTTTCATGGATAATTTTTTAATTTAAGCATCTAGGAAACCCTACATCCATCTTTGAAATACATGATTAGTATCAATTGTACTTGATGTTTTGTTATAATCAAAATCAATCTTAGGGTGAGTAGGTCAACAATCTCTCCCTTCTTGATTATGATAAAATTTTGAATATATATGCGATAAAGACTTAAATATGTTTCAATTAAATTACCAATATAAGTATCAATCATGAAGTGAATTAAGTGCTTGTAAGAGTATACTTCATGAATGTTTTATAGAATCTTTATCATAAATTCAAATATCAAAAAAAATATATTCAATATATTCATGTCATATGATTAAAATTATTTTCAACATATATGATAACCTCAAGCAAGCAAATAAGCATCTCAAACATAACTTCTACCATATATTCTATTTAATCAACTTAAGCATATACTAAATATAACTTTTCTCTTCTTTTTAATAGCATCAAAAAGTGCAAGAAAAGATTGAGTAGGTAACATCAAAATCAAGTGGAAACTCAAATCAAATTTGAAAATATGTATCAAATTAAGTAAAATAATGCTTCTCCCTTATTTTGAATTCAATTTCTGAATAATATAGTCTTAATGACACTTCTCCTTCTTTTTGAGCAACAGATGAATTGAGTGAATTCTCAAATTCAGATAGGTGGTTGCTTTGCGTGCTAAAGATTCAAGAGAGATAAAGTTTTTCAAAACTAAAAATTTTGAAAAGATCATTCAAAGCAAATCATAAGATATATTTAGTTTTTCAAAAATTATTTCTTCCTTTTCTTAAGAAGTATCAATCAATTGAATGCATAAAAATATCGATCTTAGAATTTATCTCAAAGGAATAATGTCGAAGATATAGCTATGCAAGATAAATTTGAGACACATTCTTTTTCTTTTTGCTAAAAGATAAATAGATAGAATACAAAGCAATAATAAGCTGTTTGATGCTAATTATGAAAATTATGACACTACTTTTGATAATTTTCTTGAAAAAATTCTCTTGATACCAATTATTTTGAAATTCAAGTAGAAGTCCTTTTTAAACAAGTAACAACTTCCTTGAATTTTTTTTTAATATCAATTTTAAAACATTCAAGAAGAACATTTTTTAAATTCATTTCTTGAGATTAATCAATTAGGGCAAAATGAAAAAAATGATACTTAATGATAATCAAAATATACAAAGTACAAACATGCTTCTCAAAACAAATCAAATGAACAAAACCATATGAATGCTCAAATAAATCCATATAACTGAATTAAGATAGGCAAAATGCAAATATTTATCAATAATTTCTTTTATTAAGTTCAAAAATGATTTCTCCCCTTGTTTAAATAGTAAATTACTAGAAATTTATTTTCCTTAATTATTCTCTTTTTCTTCCAATTTATGCATACTATTGGGTATAAAATACCCTCAGCCGAAGTTCTCGACGGGTGGCACCCATCCAGGCTTTTCAAGGATGGATCCTACAAGCGCCTGTTAGATTGCTCCAAATGCACTCACGGCTCCGCTGTTTGCCGACCTTCTGCAGTTCTCACCGGGCTCCGCTACTGATCGATCTTCTATAGTGACAAGCGACGGGCTAGGTTCCTTTCAGGTTTTATCGACGACCGAACTTCACCAACAGCAGATCTCTACTGGTACCAGACCTCATCCGGATTCCTACGGGAGCCAGTCCATCCCAATCGGGCTCCTACGGGAGCCGGACCACCGCCTCAAGTCTCTATTGCAGAGAGATCCGAACTCCTATGGGAGCCAGACGTCATCTCTGAACTCCCACTACAGGTACACTTTACCCGGCCTCCCGCAGGAGCCGAACATCTCCTTTAAATTCATATTGCAGGTAAACTTCAACCGGAATCCTACGGGAGCCGGCCCATTTCAGTCGAGCTCCTACGGGAGCGAACGGATCAACCTGGACTCCTACAGGAGCCGGACGCCTTCTCCGAACTCCTGCTGCAGGTATACCTTACCCGGGCTCCTACGGGAGCCGAACTTCTTCCCTAACCTTTATTGCAGGAGGATTCAGTCCGGACTACTACGGGAGCCGGCCCGTCTCGGCCAAGCTCCTACGGGAGCGAACAGAGAGATCCGAGCTCCTACGGGAGCGTACAGATCCGCTCGAGCTCCTACAGGAGACGAGCTCCAACGGTGGGTAAGCTTCGTCCGGATTCCTATGGGGGCCGGTCTACTTCAACCAGACTCCTACGGGGCTGGTTCATTTCATCCAGACTCCTACGGGAGCCGGACTTCTCCTAACCGCTGTTGCAGGAAGAGTCGATCTGAATTCCTACAGAAGCCGGACTCCTTTTTCGGACCCCCACCTCTGGCAGACGTCGTCCAAACTCCCTCAAAGAGTGGTCATCTCCGAGCTCCCGCCAGGAACGGATATCGCCGAACCTCTAGCGCGGACAACCTTCGAATGAACCCCCACGCCAGATCAATTCCGGCCGAGCTTCTTCAATAAGCTATTCCTGTCCGGACTTCTACAAACGAGCCCAACCGGACTCCTGTAGCGGATGGACCTCCTCACATTCGAAAGAACTCCTACAACAGACGAGCTCCAACACCTGGACTCCCTCAACGACCAACCATCTCCAGCGTCCCCCACGTCCCTCCAATCGCCGACCTTCAACAGTACCAACCGACCTCCAACAATGTCAGTCGACCTCCAACAGTGCCCGCCGACCTCCATCAGTGCCAACTTACCTCCAGCAGTGTTAGCCGACCTTCGTCAGTTCCGTCCGAACTTCAACGATATCCTGCAGGTTCCTCCAGTGAACAGGCTTCTGCGACACCTCTCGAGTTCAGTCGTCGGACGATCTCCCACCAGACCCCTCAGGTGACCAAGTCTCCCCAGCAAACAGCCTTCAAACGAACCTCCACACCAGGCCGATACCAGTCGAGCTTCACCAACGAGAATTCTCCAACCGAGCTTCCACAGCAAACAACTCCAGCCTACGCAGCGCCAACGTCTGAGACACCCGTCGGCAGCGGGTTCGTCAACAACCTTGGAAACATCCGAGCTTCTCCCAAACTGGGAGTCACGCCGCTCCTCCAGATACCCCTACCGAGCTCCGCCCGACGAGCTCAGGCTCACTGACAGGCCGCTATAATGGCCACAGCGCCGCGCCAATTCCTGCAGTAAACCCCACGCGGCTCCATCATGCTCTGGCAAGTCACGACAACAGACATCATTCCACTCTCCGCAACAGGCCCGCGTGGCAAATCGTAACGATGTCCACGTCTCTACTCCACTATCCTCCGTAACAAACTCCTGAACGGCCCACTATCAGGCGGTTACAGGCGTCGCCATCAAATCTATTGCGCCCTCTGCTTATAAATAGGCCCCCAGATACGTTATTCTTTAAGCTCTAGTCTCTCTCTCAAAACTCTGCTAAATTCTCCGTTCGAGCACTCCATTCTTGTTGAGGCAGAGAACTGACTTGAGCGTCGGAGGGTCTTATCGGAGCAATCCCACCTCCGGTTTAGACTTCTTTTGCAGGTCCCAGCGGCGACCGCGGCACCCTCGACTCCAGCATCTCCGACGCCGGTGGATTTTTGCAGCAACAGGATTGGCGCTAGAGGAAGGGTCGCTGTATCTTCGCAGTACCCTTGTTCTTAAAGGAGCGCTCAACGGAATCATCTCCGACCATCTTCTCCGGTGACTTCTCCTTCATTGTTCCGCCAGATCTGGATCCGATGCCTCCCAGAAAGGAATCCGTCGGACGGTCAACGGCCTCCGTGGCCAGATCCCAGCGAGATCTGTCGGCCCCATCTTTGTCTCCGATTCTCCAGGTACCTATTTTTTCGGCGGTACCGATCGGCGGGAATCGCCCAGAGATCGGCTTCCGATCGGTGTAACCGGCACCATTTCCGGGGAATCTCGACAGGAAGCGCCTAGGGGACTGGCCGGACCTACCAAAGATAGCGGATCGAAGAATCCATAACCTTTACTGAAGAAGATGCTCAGGGAGTCCAATTCCCTCATGATGATGCTATTGTGATTTCTCTGAATATTGCGGATTATGATGTGCGCCGTATTTTGGTAGACAACAGAAGTTCGGCCGACATCTTATTCTACGACGCATTCTCCAAAATGACCATACCGGATGCTTGTTTGGGCCGGTGAACTCCCCACTGGTGGGATTTACCGGCGACGCCGTACCTGTAAAGGGAATGATAACCCTGACCGTGGTTGCGGGTCGATTTCCAAAATAATCTAGGGCGCAGGTGGATTTTTTGGTGGTGAAGGCACCGTCTGCCTACAATGCAATACTCGGCCGACCTGGCCTTAATGCCCTCCAGGCGGTGGTGTCGACCTACCATTTAAAACTGAAATTCTCCACAAATCAGAGAGTCGGAGAGGTCAGGGGAGATCAAGCCCTGGCAAGGCGTTGCTACAGTGTTGCCTTGCAGAGAAAAGAGCAATCCGACCTTTGCCCGGTTGATGAACTGGACGTCCGCGACGACCTCACCGAGGAGCGGGGCGGACCAATTGAGGATCTTGTCTCGATTCCTCTAAATGATGGAATAATGAGCATGTAGTGCAGATCGGCTCCAACCTGGGGAAGGAGGTGCGAGCACAGCTCGTCGATTTCTTGCAAAAAAATGCGGATGTTTTCGCCTGGGTTCTGGCAGATATGTCGGAGATCGACGCAGAGGTCATGGAGCATCATCTGATCGTTGATCCTAATCATCGATCGACAAAAGAGAAGATTCGAAGTCAGGCACCGGAAAGGCAAAAGACGATAGCCGAAGAAGTAGATAAACTCTTGAAGGCCAGATTCATCAGAGAAGTCGACTACCCTGACTGGATTTCCAACGTAGTCCTCGTCAAGAAGGCAAACGACAGGTGGAGGATGTGCATCGATTTCAAAAAGTTGAACAAGACCTGTCCAAAGGACAGCTATCCCCTACCCAGAATTGAT
>KE511548.1:0-14894 GCA_000441515.1 Elaeis oleifera | reverse complement strand
CCTTAAGTAAGAGAAAAATAAGAAAAAATTAGTCTTTTTCTTCCTCCTCTCGTTCTCCCTAGTTCTCAAGAGAGTCTGTAAGATCTGTGAGAGAACAATCTTAGTCATCAAAGAGAAGTCTTCTACAAGGGAGCTAGTTTTCCGATGAAGACACCTATCTCTGATCGGAATGAATCCTCATATGGATACCTGTGGAGGTTGAGCGTGTGCGCGGCTAAAGAAACCTGTTCAGATCCACAATCATCGACAGTGGTGTAGATCGATTCGCACAAAAGTATTGAGATTCAATCGTAATATTTTTTTATTTTTAGATTATGTGCATATCATAAATCCAAGGGCTCGGATAGTATAGATTAGATCTATTGCTTATGGGTTAAAGGGTTTAACCTAGATCTATTTCTGCTGCAATCAAAATCATTTTGAAATTCATACATGTAATCCACCCAATTTCTAACAAATAGTCATATTAGCGATGATGATATTTTCCATCGCTAATAAAGATATTGAGCGACAAGATTTTTTCAGATTGATTGTTATGATGAAATTAGCGATGGTGATGTTATTAACGACGGTTGGTGGACTATTAGCAATAGCAAATAACCATTGCTAACAGTCCGAATTTTTGTGATGACAGTACATGACTAAATGATATATATTTAATAGCTTACTGAAATATATTATAAATTTTTTATATATATAGTAGTAATCTAATATATTTCTATAGATAAATTGATGCATAGTTTATTTATGAACATGATATTCACTGATACATAGTATATGGTTAGTTAATGCACACTTAGAAAAATATTTATTTGATATCCTAATGCATAACTTTGAGTAAATTAATATATAATTTTTAGAATATTATGCTCATCAGTACATAATATATGATCAAATAATATACACTTAATGTCTTACTGACATATAGTATAAGCTTTTTTGATATATACTGAATAGTGACTCAATATTTATCTATAAATGAATTGATATATAGTTTTCCATACATGGTGTTCACCAGTATAAAGTATATAGTCAGTTGATATCCACCTAGTAAAATATTCATCCAACATTCCAATACACTCTTCTAGATAAGTCAATATATAGTTGCTAGAATATTGTGTTTATCAGTTTATATTATATAGCCAAATGATATATACTTGATGACTTACTAATATGTATTATAAACTTTCTTGATATATATCCAATAATGATTCAATATATATTTATAGGTAAATCGATATATAGTTGTCTGAACATGGTATTCACCGATATACAGTACATGATCACTTAATGCACATCGAGCAAATCATTTATTCGATATCCCAGTACACACCTCTGGATAAATTGATATACAATTTTTAAAATATGATAGTTACCTATATACAGTACATAGCCAAATGATATATAGTTGATGGCTTATTAATATATATTATAAGTTTCTTTGATACATACAAGTTCATAGGTATATATTGGCTAATTTATTATTAGAAAATGGATCGATGCTTTCATATTTGTAGGAAGAGAAAGATTCGAAGATGAGAAAGATTTGAGGAAGATGAAAAGATATGGATGATCTCTCTTCGTATATGTTCTTTCTTAACACATGAAGTTTTTATTTTTTAACTTATGGGATTGATAAACTCTTGTTAGTAAGAGCCCCGCTCCATATGATTTTTGTTTTGTATTTGAGAGCTCCCATTACTAGTATATTTCATGCTATGACCTACAATTGTAATCATGATCATAGAAATATCTATCATCATTTTATAAATATCACTATCTCATATATGTTCATAACAACTATAAGGTCTTCTTAGTCGAATTCTCAATAAAAATTGTTTGTTAAAAGACTAATCTTTAAGGGACATAATAATTAGCAATTATTTAAGTTACATTTTTTTTCTTCTCAAATTATTGAAAAGGACCAACACTTCTTTTTCTTCTTCTTCTTTTATTAATTTTTCCATCTAATTATAAAATTGCAACTTCCCATTCGAAGATAGAATGGTCTCAATCTCATGCATTCATTAGATTGGTTAGTTATAGAGACAAAATTAAACATAGTTCCCGTCCATCTCTGCCATGAGTTTTTGAGAGTAGAAATCAAAAAGTTTATAGAAATTCTCACAGATACTTTAAAAAATAATTTTTTTTAAAAATATAATAGAAAGGGATCACATGTCAGACTTACAGAGGACCGCTCATTAATAAAAATTTATATTAGATATAGATATTGAAATTTAAAAATTTATTTTATTTGAATTATAGAATTTTATTTAGCCTCTAAAATCTTATTTTTATATAAATTCTTATTAATATTTTCAATTATCTATATAAATTCATGATTATATTAATAAAAATATAATTTATATGGCTGAGAATACTTTTTCACTCCCCTCCCCTCCCCTCCCCTCCCCTCCCCTCCGTGCTTCTTATCTCCTCCTATCTCTATCTTCTTCTGCCTTTCAAACCATAAAAAGCGGTGCATGGGAGAACGACGTACCAGGAAGCGCCACCCTTGGAAGGCGTTTCGGGAACGGGAGGAGAGAGCACCAAGGTGCTGCAACGGTGCGGATCGATAGAGAGACCGGGAGCTGCAAGGCTGGTTAACAAACTCTCCCGGAGGGTGCCAACGGCTCGGGGCCCACAGGAGCTAGAGCATAACAGCCTTCGTCGAAAATGTTGGTGGGGTCCGTCGCTGTCGTTGAGGTAAGAGCGAACGCCCACTGGAGTGACGGTGATAATATATAAGGGCAGTTTAGTCATTTCGAAGGCATAGAGACCAATCATTGCAGAGTTGAAGAGCTGGAGGATACATCCGCCATTTGAAGAAACGAGAGGCCTATTCTTGTCGGAATGCGAAGAGGAATAAAATATCACGTTCCGTTTGACCGCATACAAATTCCGTGAGAGAAGCATCCCTCTGCTGCCCTCCGACATCTCATCGTCAATTACGTGCAGGTGCGAACGTTGAAGATGTTTCTTCTCTCTTTCCCGAACCGACGGCAGATCGATGGGTTCGCTTATGAATTTATATGCGGCTAACGTGGGTTCTGAGCTAAAAGTCGGTCGCGATCTGGGAATAAAAAGGGCATCGCCTTTTAAAACTGCCTGCTGCCTCCAACCCGCTTTTACGCGACTCCTGCGATCATCGATCTCTCCCTCCCCCTCCTCTCTCTCTCTCGCGTCTTCTGGTTCTAGTCGAGAAGGTGAGCTCCTGATCTTTCCTCCTCTTCTTATCAATCCTCTCGTGACCCAATATCTCGTCGTGATTGCGTCTTTCGATGTTATCTAGCGTCTCCGCTCCCTAAGTTTCAATTGATTGCGTGTTCCTTTTAGATTTTAGGGTTTTTTCCTTGCCCTTCTTTCAGTGCATGAGCAAGCTTAATTATTTGGTGAGGATGTTCAGGATTCATGGTTAACTTCTTCTTGGAATTCTAGATATTCCAAAATGAATTATGTGTTGCCCTTTATAGATTTTGGATGTGATATGGTTGCCGATTTTTTTTCCTTTTTTTAAATGAAATGACATGGATTATGTGGATAGTCTGATCTCATTATGAGTAGCCTTTGGTTTGTCCTATTCAATTGTTGTTATCGGATTGATTGATGTTCTTCTTTGCTGAAATTGTATTCCTGGATGCTGATTAGACACATGAACATATTGAAACATTTTATTTTTTTTAAATCTTTTTTTGTCTTTACAAGTAGAGGATGTGTTTCGAGTGTTACGGACGCTGGTTAAGTTCGAGCTCGAAACAATTAGCTGGTTATCTTGCTTCAGCATGCCAAAACATAATCTCTGCCCCGCAACCTCAACATCTAATACCCTCCACTCATTTTTTTGTGAGATGCCCTAGTTTCAGTGTATGCATCAGATTATGCCCTGTCAAATTGCTTACCGCTGTTTGAGCTGTCGTCACTGAAATGACAACCTACAGATCCCAGCTTCAAGAACAGATCTTCTTGCCTTCTCAGATTACATTTGTTTGATTGTTCTAATGCACTGTTATGTCCTGCTCCAAGAAAATGAAACAAAGAGGACGTGAAAAGTCTTTTGAAATTCAAAGATTTTCGGTGTTTTTATTCTTGCAGCTTGGAGCTCATTTCTTTTTGTACTCATTCTTTGATGTCAGAGCACTACGTTTGGCATCCCCATAAAAGCTATGCACAATCTTTGTTAACTTTGGTATAATGATTGTGTATCATTTCCTAATTTCTACATTTTTTTGTTGCATGTTTTTGCGTAGAACTATGATTAATCTTTTTAAGATAAAGGGCCAGAAGAGAGAAGATGCTGCAAATGCCAATGGAAGGGCTCCTGTGAAGAAGCAAAGTGCAGGGGAATTGCGCCTTCATAAAGGTTTGTTTGCACTTGAAAATGATATTTTATTGTTGTGGCTATTTTAGCTCCTTATTTCTTTAGCGTTAATTCTATTTTGACACGTGAAATTAGTGCCTCCTGGGATGGACTGTGCAAGAACTCCTTTCTGTAATTTGGTCCATGCTGTAAGGCCGTCTTGTATTTTTCTCGATTCTTGCATATAACTTATTAGTGGAAGCAGACATCAAGCAATGGAATGTTAAATAATGTAATAAATGGACATATTCGAATAAGGAATCCTTGGTTATTGATTATTTCATTTTTTTTAATCCTTTCTTTTTATTTCTTGCTAAGCTTCCATTTATGCTCTATTGTCTCCATTCTCTGTCAATTATATCCAGTGAGAAGCATGGTTTTTAGCTCTCATACTGCAATGTATAAAGTTAGAAAAATAAGGAGTTTAAGACTTTGTGTTTACTATTTTAATATAATATAAATTGTGTTCTATATTTGCAATTCTTTTCTTATAATACCATTAAATTTCTGTTTCATAAGCATTTCTCTCTTTTTTGTTTTGATAATTATCGATCAGGATCTTTTTTTGATAGTTGGTATTGGCATTTCATATTTTGCAGATATTGGTGAGCTTAACCTACCTAAAACCACTAGTATATCATTTCCCAATGGAAAGGATGATCTGATGAACTTTGAAATCAGCATTCGACCTGATGAGGGATATTATCAGTAAGCGATCATTTTCCATTTACCAGCCATCTCTAGAAACTCCTATTTGTTCTAGTAATTGCATTTTGTGTAATTTGTATTATTACTTTCCATAGTTTCCACAAGTTAAATTTGCTCAAGTTTCAAGTTGAATGTAATAGTAGATGTTAACGACCTGCTTGGTATTGCTTTCTCTTTCTGCTTTTGCTAGCAAAATTCAAGAAAAATGAACTGCACTAAACAACATATGCGATAAATTTTGCTTTTTAAATTGTTTGTAAAATCTTTGGACCATTTGGGAGCAAAGGTTTATTGCTTTCAAAAAAAAAAAAGCGAAAATTTAGAGAAACGGGTAATGGAAGCTTTGTGCAAATGCTGTCTTCCACATCATTCTTTGCATGATATTTCTCTGATTTGTGGAGAAACAAAAACACAAAAACAGCAACAATGCCAAACAGGTCATAAGTTTCAAATTTGTTTGAGAAATTATATTTTTTTTTCTAATCGACATGCTTTTTTTTTTTTTTTCATATTTTGTCGAAGACTATATCCTCTGTCTCTTATGTAACCTAACCACCTATTTTCAGAGGTGGTACATTATTTTCACCTTCCAGGTTTCTCCTTCTTATCCTCATGAACCACCGAAAGTCAAGTGCAAGACAAAGGTACAAACTTGATGTTGATATTTACTTCTTGTACTTATTGTTTTAAAGCAGTTTTTTACTATTTCAAATACTTCCTGATTTTGTGAATATTTAATTAATGTTTAATCCAGGTCTACCATCCAAATATTGACTTGGAGGGAAATGTGTGCCTTAACATTCTGCGTGAAGACTGGAAACCTGTCCTCAACATAAACACTGTTATTTATGGCTTGAATCTTCTTTTCACAGTACTACTTCCATTTCATTTATATGGGTGCTCATGAATTTTCTAACTTGGTCCAGACAATGGATATGGTTTATATAAATAAATGCCGCAGCACATGTAATTATATAAATATTATAGCATTCATTGACTTCATTCAGGTAGTCTTGATTGGCCATAAGGATATATCTTGATAGTAATTGCTTGCTGTATAACTTTTTGCCTATATTTCCAGTTGCTTTCCTTCTTGCCTAAGACAGACCTTTTTAGCATTGTTCTATTCGTGGTCAACTAATGAAACAACCATCCATTAGTTCTCATTCCTTATACTTAATATCGTGGCTTACACTGTTGCACTAAAATCCAATTATGTAATTCTTGAATCATCTCTTGTTAGTTCTCCTTCTGGTTGCTTATATGGTGATTCTTTATTTTGATTCCTTGTGAGGTCTTCATCTATTCATATTTCTCTACACAGCAGATAGTGAAGTCTAATAAAGTGATCACGAGTATTATATTTCCTGGACGGTGACAATAAGTTCTCTTGACCATAAAGGATGTTTATAGATATGTATGCTTTACAAGTGGGTTAGGTCATTGCACAGCAAGGGATGGGCGAAAACTTTAGTTTTTAACAATTAACACTGTATACATTATGGTATTGATAGTGTATAGGAGTCACCATCCCATGGCTGCATCACTTCCAAACTCAGTCCCATCTAACTCTGCTCCATTTCTTGCTTTAATGGTATTTTACATTTGGACTATTTCTAGCTGCTACATATAATGCATGTGGTTGTTAAAAGATTTTAGATTTTGGATAATTTAACTAAAATCTAAATTTTTTAAAAGACCTGAAAATAATAACCTCATAATTAACTAATATCAAATGCATTGTATATCACCTTTGTCTCTTGGTTTAGAGGTATTTGGGTCAACATTTTTTTTTTTCCTCAGAAAGTTCTTAAGGTCTCTTCTTTTATAAAAGTCTAGTATGTTTTAATTCTTCCAAAATTTAAGTCTAATCAGTGTTCTGGAATTAAAAAATTGGGAAACTTGGCCGCTTTTGTATGTTTAAGGATGTAGGGAATAATTATTGTATCCCCAATACATATTTTTGTATAAACTTCAGTTGCAGAAAGCATGGGAATAACAGAGGCCTACATGCAG
Source organism: Elaeis oleifera (assembly GCA_000441515.1). Classification (NCBI taxonomy): domain Eukaryota; kingdom Viridiplantae; phylum Streptophyta; class Magnoliopsida; order Arecales; family Arecaceae; genus Elaeis; species Elaeis oleifera. Next base: position 7,810 of record KE511548.1, on the reverse strand, counting down.
TGATGTCTATTGCAAATGTTCTAGATAATAGCCGCTTGACATTTTTTTTGGGCAAATTGCAGCTATTGGATTTAGCTAGTAACATTTATACTTCAACAATACATTTACCAATTTTACATTCAGTTTTTTTCCCCTTCTCCAAGAATAATGACAAAGTTTAGTAGAATCTTCATATGTTCTGCATATCAGATGATTGAACCAGGGAATTTTAAAATTTTGGGAGAAATCAATCTTAGGAGACTTTTGTCATAAAGAAGTGATGGGAATTTATAGAGGAGTTTCTTGGGAGCTGATGGATGAATATGAGGGTTGGGAAGTAGAAAGGGACCAAAAAATGAGTTCAAGAGCAGATGAATCTGTTTATCAAGTGAGAAGCTTTTAGAGGATTTAAGTAAAAGATGGACCACTTAAGGGCGAGTGTGTGAAGTGATTTTGGAGTCCTGGATCAAGTGTAGATGATAATGTGCATGCTGAGTAGATCATAATGGATGGGGTTAAGGACTATGCTATAATTAAAGGCACTCTCTCTATATGGGGATTTTACTGGAAGAGGATACTTGCAGGCCATCATCTTCTAATCATCATATGAAAGGTTGATACTATGTTTGACACCTGCCATGTGATATTGCCACATGATCTCGCTTTGATGCTTAGTTGGAACCTAGCACAATAGTGCTTCATCAAAATTATCTTTTCCTCCTTTATAGATGAATTTGATCACATCTATAGATCCACTGTGGAAGATACTGCATCTATATGAACATGGGATGTTACATGAGGGCCTAGGTTGCCTTATCCATCCTTTACAAATGCCTTTCTCCTTTAGTTCATTCTTCTAATTTATTATCACTTAAAAGAATTGATAGAATCTTTGCTGGCTTGTTTTAAAAATAAAATTAAAAAAAAAGATATGATGAATGGAGCTTATTTTCACAGTTTGTTATAAGATGTTACCTTATTAACCTTTCTCATTATATATGCAGCAACCCAATGATGAGGACCCCCTGAATCATGATGCAGCGGCTGTTCTCCGTGACAACCCAAGTTGTTTGAGAGCAATGTGAGAAGGGCAATGGCTGGAGGTTATGTGGGTCAGATCTACTTCCCCAGGTGCGCATAATAAAAAGCTGGCAGATTGGAGTGCTTGTATTTACTCATCTTCCGTTTAACGGTCCTTGAGCTCTGAATTCCGTCATAAATTGTTGTTCTTGTCTTTGGGGCTGCTGCAATCTGGTTCAGGGTGTAAATACCTTTGAAACCGTGTAATCGTCCAAGAAGGGGATTTATTAGCTGCTGTAATGTGTGAAACATAAACTGGATTGGGACTACAGCATATTGTAAATTTGTGAAAGGGCCTGGCACTCTTCGCGAACATGGATTGGGAATTTTCTCTTATATTTCACTCCATCGATTAGTCTAACCTGAACGATATCTTTGTTAACAGTTTGTTCATTAGATCTTCTGGTCGGTATGATGATCTATATATATTTCATCATTGAAGGCGGTTGGAGCTGATTAATGGTGATTGAGGGGCAGCTAATTTTATGGTCAAAACAGCTGAATGATAATGTTTGGTGTATGTTTTGTGCTCTAGGCACCGAACTTGCATGGTTTCTGTGACGAGGCTTTCTTGGATGTTTGGCTTGGATTCCAGGCTTTTACGTTAGTGCAGTCATATGCTTTATGCACCATATGTGTTGAACCAAAAGTTCCTGCTCAGAAAGCTTCTACCGATCCTTGTAATGCTTTTTTTTTAATTGATAAGAGTGCAGTATTTAATGGTCTAGGTCGGTCACTTGAAGCCGGTATTATTTTTCTATCAGCATAAATTTTTTTTTAAAAAAATTATTGATTGAACCAGATTCAGTACATCATTTTTGAGCTAGTTCATCAAATTTTGACATATTGTTAAGAAAAAAAAAATCATCAATCTATGGAAAGAGAAAAAATAATTAATCATGATTTTAATCAATTGCGGCCTTATCTTTTCCGTATCTGTCTGGTTGGGTGAAGTTGTTGTCAGATACTTCGCCTTCGTCGAGTAGGTTGCTGCCCTTTGATAGGAATCCTTCAGAGCCTCAGATCCCTTCTGCATTCGGATTGTGGTCCAGAGGACTGCATGGACATCTTCTATGCTCGGCCTCGTCGAGTTTCCCCCCTCAAAACTCAAGGCCAGAGCTTGAAACCCGCCGCCCGCATCAGCTCGCTCTCCTCCCTTCCCCTCCGAAGAATCAGGCTAAAGTGATCAATACGGGCACTGTGGGTGGATGATGTAAGTATTCTAGTTGCTAAAGCTTATGAACTCGAGCTAGTGGCCTCCAGCCAAAAGGCTACGTTGGTGGAGAGCGCGATGAGAAGGGAAAGGCTTGCTGGACGATGGCCTTTGTCCTTGGCGTTGCCCATTTTCTCTCTCCCTCTTCTTCCTCCAGTTTGATCTTTTCCTTCCTCTCTCTCCTCACCTCCTCCACGGGCGACTGTGATGAGCTATTGCCATGGCCAGCAATATCATCGCCGTGTTGGCAGAAAGTGCAATGAGAAGAGAAAAGACTCATCGGTTGATGGCCTGGTCCTTCCTCTTTCTCAGCTTCAACGGTTGTGGCAAGGCATCGCCCTTCCTCTATCTCTTCCTCTCTCTCTCTCTTTCCTTGTGTTTGATCTCTTCCTCCTTTCTCTATCTCTCCTCTCCTTCCCCGACGGTTGTGACCTGAGATGCTGCCGTGGTTGGTGACACCATTGCTACCATGTTGCATCACAACCCTCTATATGTTCGCTCCCCTGACTTCTGCTGGCTCAAACAAAAAAAGTTATGATTAATTTTTTTAGGAGGGAAGATAAAAATCATGATTAATTTTTATTTTTTTCGATGTTTTATATTTTTTCTTTCAATGTATTAGACCTTGATTGAATTGGTCCAAAATAACATGATGGATCTGATTTAACCAATAATTTTTTCTCTTTTTGGACTGTTGACACAGATTTTCATTCGAGGTCGGATGAGCTAGAGTTGGGCGGCGACAGTAGATCAGCGACTGTCGGACGGTGGTGGTAGGAGTTGCAAGAAAAGTCTCTAACCAGAGGTGGCTCTGGTAGAGACCTTTCGACGCTCAAGTTAGAAATCTGACAACAGAAGCGAAGAAGTGAGTTTGTTGGAAGAGAGAAGATTTCATACTTGGAGGGTCTCTCTTTATTTATGGGCAGAGGCTGAAGAGCCGTGAGAGAAAAGAGAATCAGACGGTTAGTCTTGACTTATCTGGAGAGATATGTCCATTATTCTTCCCTTATCTGAAGAGATTTATTTGTTATTTGCTTTCTAGTGATCAAGAGATTTGAAGTTCCATCAAGGTTAACCATTCCTGTCAGCTCCTTAGTGGATTGACTTTATGTCCTCGAGAACCATGTATGGCCCTTAGGCCCTCTCAAGTTTGGTTAGTCAATAGTCACCTCATGATACATAAGGATCCCACCTATTAATTGCATGAATTGTCAATCAGGAGCTGAGAGTATGGAGGGGTTCGTCTTGCTGATGGTTACTCCCATTTTTAAAAGGAATGATGTGATGGAAATGGAGATACCTTCACGTGCTTTGTTAGGTCGGTAGCCGAGCGCGGATCGAATTTTGGAGAGGAAGTCAGTGATCAAGCTCGTGCCAGGTCTTAGATCGGGTCTGATAGGGCTTCACGTCCTCATATGTCTTATATCTTTGGTTAGTACAAAATACCTCCAACACTAGCCTCCCTACTCCCAAGTTCGAGTCAGAATTAAATTAGACGAAGGGAGTACTCCAGCTTTACCGAAGACATACTGAGAGAATCTTTACTCGAGTGACATCTTTCACTCCACTTATCTGGGGATAAGGAACGGCGTAAGATTGATGTCGTCGTGGCTTTCCACTTGCTCGGGGCAAGGAGCACTATAATGGACAGTTGGCTTGCTGAAGAGCTAGGGGCCTTTTCATGTATTGTTGACTCGCTGAAGAGCGAGGGCCTCCTTTATGGGCCATTACTCCCTGAAGAGCAAGGGATCTCCTTTGTGGGCTGTTGATTGACTGAAGAGCGAGGGGTCTTTTTTCTCATATAACTAAGATCGTTATTGGCTCTGTTAGTTGAAAAGCGAAGGGCCATCAGAGGCACTGTTTACTAAAAGGTGAAGGGCCATCGGGGCGCTATGCACCAAAAGATGAAAGACCATCAGAGGTACTGTTTACCAAAGATGGAGGGCCATCAGAGATCCTTGCGGGTTAGCCCCGCATCCTAGTTATCAAGATTTCTGCCCGCATTGATCAGGTCATTGAGCATTGGGGGTCCTCATAGGTTAGCCCCCACTTTCCACACGACTAAGGTCTTTATGGGTCTTGACTCACTGACAGACGAGTATGATTTTTAAAGGTCCTTATAGGTTAGCCCCTGCTTCTTAGTCATCAAAATCTTGAGTTATGGATCTGTACACAAAAAATGAGAGAACTCACAGGATTGACTCCGACAAAGGCTTCTGATTTTCAAGTCAAGTCGAGCTCTGGAGTAAAGAAATAACGGATGATTAGAGTAGTGTTATCCTATTTTAGCCAGTTTACTTCACTTCAGCTTCTAGGAGTTCGACTTTAGGAGGTTGACTCCAGGAGCTCAGCTTTGGGAGATTGACTTTAGAAGGTCAGCGATCTCAATATGGTCTTCACTTTCGGTTCAGTCTTAATCTTTATCTTCGCTCCACTTTTGGTTTCACCTCGGCCGCCCTTTAGTTTCACTTTGGCTTGAATGTTCAAAGACTCGTAGTCCTATAAAAGGAAAGGGGAATAGAATAATAGATGGGAGCTTGAATGCCTCTTACCATGAGATCCCTTTGATTCTACTCGACCTTTTTCTGTTCTTTACCTCGGCTCGATGTACCCTTTTCTCAGTTCGACCTTAAATTTTAGCTTGGCTCGATCTTGAGTTTTGCCTCGATTTGGCCTTGTTTTTATCTTGAATTGACCTTGATCTCATCTCGAGTGGGTTGGATCTTTATCTCATATTGGTCTTGATCTTTTCTTTGGCTTAGGTGCTCAAAGACTCATTATTTTTGGAGTTGATCTTGGACTTGAGCTTTGCCATAGTTTGGGTTTGTTTTACTTTGGATTAGTCTGATTTTGGGCTCTAATCGGCCTTGTTTCGAGTTTTGGTCGGTTTGGATCTAAAGATGGATTGGTTTGGATCTGAGCTCTGGTTAGCCTTTATCTAAGCTTTGGTCGGCCTATATCTGAGGTCGGGTCGGCCTGGATCTGAGCTCTGATTGGCTTGGATCTGAGCTCTGGTTGACCTTTATCTGCTCTGGTCAGCTTTGGTCTGGGCTCTGATCGGTCTTGATTTTTTGCTCTGCTCAGATTTGATTTTTCTTCAGCTCGGCCTTGATTTTTCCTCAACTCGAACTTGATTTCTCCTCAGATTGGTATGATCTCACCTTGGTTTGGCCTTGAGCTTGACCTCAGATTGGTTATGAGCTTGACCTTGAATTGATATGATCTCCTTCAGATTGGTATGATCTCACCTTGGATTGGCCTTGCACGGATTGGTCTCAGATTTGTATGATCTCCACCTCGAATTTGTATGATCTCACCTCGGATCTATATGGTCTCACCTTGGATCTGCTTTGAGCTTGACCTTGGATGGGTCTTGAGCTTGACCTTAGATTTGCATGATCTCACTTTAGATTTGCATGATCTCACCTTGGATCTACTTTGAGCTTGCCCTTGGATGGGTCTTAAGTTTGACCTTGGATTTGTATGATCTCCACCTCGAATTTGTATGATCTCACCTTGGATCTGTATGGTTTCATCTTGGATCTGCATGATCTCACCTCGGATCTGCTTTGAGCTTGATCTTGGATGGATCTTGAGCTTGACCTTGGATCTGTATGATCTCACCTCGAATTTGCATGATCTCATCTCGGATCTACTTTGAGCTTGTCCTTGGATGGGTTTTGAGTTTGACCTCGGATTTGTATGATCTCCACCTCGGATTTGTATGATTTTGTTGAAAAATATGTCCTAAAGCCAATCATCTAGATTGTAGATGATTGTGCTCTGTATAAGTATATGAATTATAAAATGATAAATGTTATCTGACAGATTCAAAATGAGGAATACATCTTCCAAAATAGAACTCATATGTTATGATGAAGTCCTTAGAACTACTACTAAAATGATAAAGGAAAGATTTATTATGTGGTTCTTAAATCACGCTCACGATCAAATGATACAATTGTTACAAGAATGATAATTATATCAAGTGTAGGTCGTTGTGTGCCATATTAGTTGGTTGTCCTCTTAACCAAGATATGTGGTGACACGGATATGGCATATGGGTGATATGTAGGAGTACATTTCACTGAGCATGATCACTTCCAGAGCACTCTGCTGTCAAAGATTGCTCTGATGGGATATGGGTATAAGTGTTCCTCTGAACTGAGGCTGCCTTAGTGACTTGCAAGCAACTCACTGTACTTTGATGCCGGACTATCCAAATTTCTAATTCGATGACGAAAGATTTTTGGATACAGTTAAGTACTTGTGAAGTCTGAGTGCGAGTCAAGATGAGATTAACTGCTCCAAGTAAAATTGAAGATGATGCATCACTGTGTTTCAATTCAGCAAAATTTTGGCCAAAGTAGTCCTAGTGAGGAGTCACAGAATTTTTAAAGTTAAGACACAATATGGACTACTCATCTTGGGTTGACAGTTTAACCCAAAGTCGTTCTTGAGCATCAAGTGTCAAAGAAATGAATTATATGGTAACTATATCCATATGGATTCTAGAGTGTTGTTAGGCATACATTCAGTCTATCCAGACGTCGGATTTCATTGCTAGATAGTTACATCGATTACTACAAGAATTGTTCTTATGCTACTAGTTTAGATTCGAACTTATGGGGTCACACACATAAAAATACCTGTCTAATTAAATGGCTGATCAACGATTATAAATCGTTGAAGGGTTTAATTATCAATTTAATTGATGATTAATCATTTATAAAGATTGTAATAAATAATTTATTAATAGTTGATAATTAAAAAATAATTAATTAATAATTTGATTGTTAATTGGCTGAATTTGATTGAGCAATGGAGATTGGATTAGATCTAATTGAATTGAATTTAATTAGATTAACTTTGGATTGATTGAATACATCCCTATTGAATAACGGGACTTGTTCCAATTGATCTCAGGGATGTATGAATATGATTCAATTATTTTTATATAGACTTGGATTGGATCTAACCTTATTGGATAATAGGCTTGATTGGATCAAGTCCTATTATCAAATAGCTTCCCTGATATCCATCAAGAATCAATTCTTGGATCAATGGAGTTTTAATGTAACTAATTACAAATTCGATTGGAGCCTAATAATTGAGCTAGGATCCAATTAGTTAGTTTGTTATAACTAATTCCTAAGTTAGTTAGGATTGGGTCCAAGAATTAGTTAGAATTTGACCAAGATCTTGAATCCTATTTAGAATAGGACTAAACCCAAATCAACCCATGTGATATTTAATCTCCACGCCACAACCCTTTCACCATGAGAAATCCTCATGCCCCATGAACAAGTGCCGCACCCCTCTCCTCTCTTCCTTCTATAAAAAAGGAGGCATCTCTCCCATCTTCTTGTCGCCCAAAAATAAGGAGGGGGCGTCCAAGAGTTGGATGCCCCAACATCCCTCATGCCAACATCCTCTTTCTCCTCTTCTTCTTAGAGATTTTTGTAAGGCTTTGCTTACTAATTTTTGGACATCAAAAAGAGGCTTCTTTGCTAGTTATACAATAAAAATTGGAGAAAA
>KE511547.1:0-14362 GCA_000441515.1 Elaeis oleifera | reverse complement strand
ACTCACAATCTTCATACACACTTCACCATATCCAGAATATCCCACACACATCTCAAAATGGTGTGTTAGAGAATAAACCAAAGTAAGGGTCCATACGCAAAGGTACCATGATGATCTCGGATCAAAGGATCATATACACCACTCCCACTGAAGAACCATCTGCTAACATGCTGTAAGGCTGCATCAGATATTCTTTTACAGGTTAGTTTAGTAAACTCATTCTCTAATAAGCACCTACATCCTTATATTAGTATCACCACACAAGTAGTTATGAGATCAACCACCCTCTTCATCGAGCATACATAAGATGTACCAGTCTTATCGGAGCCATCGATCACCGACTCGATGATCCAATGATTGAGAATATTTTAGATTGGGGTTATCAAGATTTTAGGTCTCACTGGCATGATCTCATCATGGTCCTAAAATTATTGTCCTAATCTATGGAGTTTATCATAATCATATAAAAATGATGCAACAAATGATAAAATATAATACCTCATAAATAAAAAATAATTAATATCATGTAAATGAGCAGAAAGATAATAAAGAAAAGTCCCATCGCATCCCGATGTAATTGTCTTGTAGGGCACTATTCTTTCATCCCCTGCACCATCGAAATCCAATAGTTCGGCACCAAACTCGGCACCTACATCCACTCTCCAAGTAAATCATTTGAAAATTCAACTATAATCACTAACTTGATTATAGTTTGATTATTTCTTTGGGTTTACAATTCAACTCAGTTGGTTTAACCTAGGCTCACCAACCACAACCTTACAATAATTATTTTTCGGACTAATAATCAACCCCGATTATTTTATCATTGGCTCACCAATTAAACCAATACAACATCCAACTTTACGCTTGGACCAACCCAAGTTTCTCACCCTAAGAAATTTGAAAATAAAAATTCACAATCATAATTAATACAAGAGTAAATGAGTTTAGAAACAAAAACTCAATGAAGTCCAAGAGAAGAAATTCTGAATATTACTTGTTAGCTTGATTTCTTCTCCTTGAATGCTTGAAGGAAGTTGGTGAAGCTCTTCAATGCTTGTAGCTTGACTTTCTTCAGTTAGAGGATGATCGGAAGGACACAAGTATATCTTAGAATCACTCATTCTCTTCACAATATGGCTCATAGTGAATAAATTGAACTTGACTTAAATGCTCTTCAATAAGTATTCAAAAGTCTTCTTTAATGTTCCATGGTGTTTTATTTATATCCTTAAGCTTTCCTACCATTCTAAGGCATCTGGAGAGACAGTATTTAATGTCCTAGCTTTGAAAATGAAGATCTTGTCGTTGGGAGCAAGTTGGGGGCAAAAAATGCAGATCTAAAAACTAGCCATTACAGTAATTTAGTCGACTAACTTTTCTTTGAGTCGACTAAATCCTTCACTGGGTCGACTCAAAATCTTCTTAGTCAGTTAAGTATCAGATGACTGAAAAATGACCTTTCTGTCTTTTGCTATTTCTCTGCGACTTGGTCGGCTCAGTCTCCGTCTAGATCGGCTTAGTTGATCTTTGGATCGACTGAGTGACCACTTGGTCAGCTCAGTAGTTATGATCCAAAATTTCATATTTCTGTCATATCTGTCTTCTGAGACTAAGTCGACTAACTGAATCTCTGAGTTGACTAACTCTGTTTCTGAGTCGGCTCAATTTTGACTTGATCGGCTAATTGAATAATGCTTCAAATATGAGCCTCTCTATCTTCTGCTGTCCTTTGAGCCTAAGTCGACTAACTTTTTGACTGAGTCGACTAGGACCCTATCTTGATTGACTATCCTAATTCTGGATTGACTAAGTCTCCTATTTTCAAAATTTGGCTTTCTGTCACTAAGACTAACTCGGCTCAAATATCCATGGATTGACTAAGCTTGCGTGCCAAGCATGCCTTGAGATCTTTGACAACCTTTCTTCTCCAATTTTATTCTAGACTAGACTTGCCTTCTTAACTTGATTTTAATCCTTATTAACATTCTTTCCAAGGGGTGTCTAGTCTAGAGATTCTTCACAAATTGCTTGAGCGGTGGTACTTTATTAATTGATGGAAAACACTTGAAACTTGGTGAGCATTTGGAATTGAAAGCTACACATTGTCAGAAACAATATTAGTGATATAATAAATTATACTCAAATATTTATATTACAATCAAAATCAATCCAGAGGTCAACAATGATTTCTCGAAGGTGCTTTGTTTCAAGATGAATATTACCGTGAGAAGGGCACTTCATCATCAAGATGAATATAGCCATAATAATTTTGTCAAAGATACTTCATCCCAAGATGAATATAGTCACGAGAAGGGTACTTTGTCACCAAGATGAATGTAGTCATGATAATTTTTTTGAAGGTACTTTATCTCAAGATGAATATGACCACGACAAGGGTACTTTGTCACCAAGATGAATATAGCCACGATGATTTTTTTGAAGGTACTTCATCCCAAGATGAATATAATCATGAGAAGGATGCTTCATCACCAAGACGAATATAGCCACAATGATTTTTCAAAGGTACTTCATCCCAAGATGAATATAGCAATGAAAATGATACTTCATCCCCAAGATGAATATAGCCATGATAATTTTCTCAAAGGTACTTTATCCTAAGATGAATATAGCCATGAGAAGGATGCTTCATCACTAAGATGAATATAGTCACGATGATTTTCTCGAAGGTGCTTCATCTCGAGATGAATATAGCCATGAGAAGGAAGCTTCATCACCAAGATGAATATAGCCACGATGATTTTCTCGAAGTAGCCACAAGAAGGATGCTTCATCATCAAGATGAATATAGCCATGATGATTTCTCAAAAGTACTTCACCTCAAGATGAATATAGCCATAAGAAGGTGCTTCATCATTAATATGAATATAATCATGATGATTTTCTCGAAGATGCTTCTTCTTAAGATGAATATAGCTACGAGAAGGGTACTTCATCATCAAGATGAATATAGCCACGATGATTTTCTCAAAGGCACTTCGTCTCAAGATGAATATGCTACGAGAAAGGCACTCCATCACCAAGATGAATATAGCCATGATAATTTCTTAAAGACACTTCATCTCGGGATGAATATAGCTACGAGAAGGATGCCTCATCATCAAGATAAATATAGCCGTGAGAAAGGCACTTCGTCACAAAGATGAATATAGCTATAAGGAGTTTTTGAAGCACTTCATCTCCGAGCAACTACGAGGATCCTCTACGACCTTGATGACCAAGAGGTAAGCTAGACCTCGAAAGCTAAATTTGCCCTCACTTAAGAAGGACCCTCATCTTCATTTGTCATGCCAACAACAACCATAGGAAGCTTTGAATCATCGAGAGGGATCTCTTTGAGAAGATTAGCATTGATTCTCAAAAAAATTGCTTGGCCAGTGATTTATATGTTCTGAAGCCGATCTCATAAGCCATCAGGCATGACTTCAACATCCTGCAAGTTACCCTGATCAGACTTGTGGCCAACCTTGCCTCCATCCGATTGACCTCACCTTTGGCAAACTTGGTCACTGCCCTGCTCTTCGCTAGTTCCAACTAAAGCTCCACTACCATCAATTTTTTCTATTGATCAAATGCTCCAATGTGGTGGCTCTCTCCTATACCGTGTAGATCTCATTTCAGAGCCAGACTATCTTCTCAATACTATCCCACCTCGCTTCTTCAACTACTTTGTCTGAATCAATCAAATGTTCAGGGGCAAAGATTCTATTTTGAGCTAAACGAAGTTTGTCATGGAGTCATGCAGTTCTCTCGACTGCATCCTAGATGGCTTCTTCCATAACCTTATTTGATTTCATGCATGTCTCAACCAGTCGAGCCTTCTTTGAGTTGTATGCTTTGTCAATCTATCTGATATTTTCCCTTAAATGCTTCACTTTGGCAAGAACCTTAATACAAACTCTCTCCCTCTCCTAAGCCCTTCAGCTTGCCACGGAAGCCTTCTTCTTAGCTTGATGGGCCTCCTTTTCAAGAGCCTCAATACGGGATCTAATAGATAGAACCATAGCCCACGGTAAGGGTTTGGCACTAGGACAAACAATCATACGACCACAATGTTCACATTGATTAGACTGTGGAGAGAGAGACAGCAAACACATAACAAAAAAAAAAGAAAAGCCTTGAAGGTAAAAGATTATTTTATTATCTAAAGAATCCATTTTTACATGGCAGATGAAATAAGAAAATAAAGAACTATAAAAAACCTAAGTAGAGGTGTCGACGACCTCGAGCTGAGGAGCTTCTAAAGAATATACAGAAATTCCCATGATAGTTCCAAAAGTTTCCTCTATGACCGCTATCTCTGGTTGGGGCTGGGCTTCCTTGGCAATCATGGAATCTGGCTAGGGTTGTTCCTCAGTCGTTGGCTTGATTCGAGGTTGGTCCTCATCTGCCCATCCTCATCCAAGAAGGAGAGGTCTAGTTCCGATATCGAGTTGTGGTATGGTAGCGGAAGGATGATGTTCAAAATTTTCTTAATAAACACCACGATAGCTGAACCATAGCACCTAGAACCCCTTGACGATCACAATCAAAGCTGAATTTAAATATTTTATTCAGAAGCATAGTTATATAGGTCAATCAATTTCTTTAAGGTACCCAAGTATTTATCCTCCAATGGTGATCTGCACTAGATTTGATCAAGGACACTCATTTAAAGAACCTTATTGTTGAATTCTTTCTCCAAGAATTTCTTTAGCCTATCTAGGATCAAACCCTCCTCAAGGATCTTCTAGAATACTTTTTCTCATTTCTTAATTCTCTCCTACCTCTCTATTATTCTCTTCATATTCTTTCCTTATACTTGTCTTAAAGACACTTGTCTTAACTAGAAAAGAATTGTCTTAACTAGAGAAGACTTGTCTTAACAAGAGAGGGAAGAGAATTAGTTTTTGATTGAATTATCTAGACTCATTGAATGAATCATATTTATAGGAAGAGTGGAGGTGCCATCAAAGCAATGCATCCCAAGACCTCACACCTCAAATCTGATTCCATAGAATTCAGATAGGTGCCTTCAAGTAGAAGGACTTCTCCAAGGGTCAAGGGGCGCGCCATTTGCTTTCGGAGAAAATTGGATATGTTGTTTCAGATGATAAAATCAGTAGAAGGATATTTATACATCTTTTCTCTTACGGATAAGCTTTCCACCTCTGCCATGTGGCAATTAACCAAAATAAACCCATCAGATGGGTGTGAGAAGAGATGAAGGGGCGCCAACCAACCTGCCCAAGGCAGAAGGACTTTGGCACCACCTTAAGATTTCTCCCCACATCTCTTTGGAATAATTCTTGCTCCATGCCACCCAAGGGGTGTGGACCTAGTCAAAAGCCATCAGAAGGCATGGAAGTGAGAGAGAAATAAGCAAGAGGCACCTCTTTGGATTAGAGACCCAAAGTAGAAGGACTGTTGTCCTTTCCTCATGCCAAAAAATAAGTTGCCCCATAATTTCTTACGCCAACTTAGGAAGAGTTTCATGCTCCTAGGACTCGTATTAAGGCATATGGATAAATTGAGGAGGTGCCACATGGGTCTGGATCCCATGTTAGAAGAACTCTGGTCCTTCCTCCATTCCAAAATAAGATGGCGCCACAAAATCTTGTGCCAAACACAAGGAAGAGTCCCAACCCCTTGGGACTCTGTCTAATGGGTGTGGATGAGGCTAGGAGGTACCAACTCTTGGCTGCCCCCCATGGCTTGACCTAATCAAAGTCATACTCAATTAAGTTAACCAAATAAACAAGGTTCTAAACCAAATCTGATTTAATTTAGGAGTTAGGGTTAGCCATATGTGCTAACATGCCAATTAGCAATCCAATTAAGATCCAATGATCCAAGACCTATTCTAAATAGATTCTTGATCAAATCCATAATGTGTGACCCATTAGATTCTGTATCTAGCCAGTAATAGATCTAGGTATATATTAACTTAATTTAATTGAAACCTTCCAATCAATTTAGGTTCAAATCATGTCAACCCAAGTTGATCAATCAAAACTCTTTCTAATTGATTCATGAATTAAACACTTGAATTCATAAACACCTACAAATCAAGATTGACATCTAACAATGTATCACGACTATCCAAAAAATGAGAAATTTGATGGAAATATCAAATATATCCTTCAAGGGCAAATACTATACAATTCTATCCTTTGATCATTCCTCATTTCGAATATGCAATGAGCATGGAAACATGTCAAACCCAAACACATTCATATGCTTTTCAATCTTCTGGCGAATACTCCATTGATGAAACATTAGAAATACTTTCTAATTTTTATCATACTTTGATCAAAAGCTTCCTGAGTCATTACTATATAAGATCACATAGGATGTTATCTTCTCTTAATAGGAGTGATAGATTCTTTGTTGACCTGCTCACAATCTCTATGCATACTTCACCATATCTAGAATATCCCACACATATCTTAGAAAGTCATGCTAGGGTATGAACCAATTGATGAAATATTAAAATAATTTTAATTTCATCCTGCTTTAATCAAAGGTTTTTGAGTCATCACTATATGAAATCACATAGGATGTTATCTCCTCTTACTAGGAGTACTCGATTTCTTGTTGATCTGCTCACAATCTTCATACATATTTCATTATATCCAAAATATCCCACACATATCTTAGAAAGTCATGCTAGGGTATGAACCAAAATATAGATCTATATACATAAGGTACCATGGTGGTCTCAGGTTTAAGCACTACTTGCACAACTCTCACTAGAGAATCATCTTTAGATATGTAAGTAAGACTCCATAAGATGTTCTTTATGTAGATCAATTCAGTGAACTCATTCTCTAAAGAGTACCTACATTTTTGTATTAGTATCTCCACACAAGTGATTATGAGATTAATCACCCTTTTCATTGAGCATACATAGCATATATTCGTCTTACCGAAATTATTGATCCCTGACTCAATGATTATTTTAGATTAGGATTTTAGGATTTTAGATCTCACTGGCATAATCTCATCATGATCCTAAAATCATTGTCTTATCTTATGGGTTCATCATAATCTTAAAGATAAATAAGATGCAGCAAATGATGAAATAAAATATCTCATTTTATTCATAAATAAATGATATCAATACATAAGTTGGAAGATATTATAGAAAAATTTCTATCGCATCAACTATACAATTCGCTTGCAAGACACTAATTTTTTAGTCTCTCACTTGCACTAAAGCTAATCGTCCTCATATTTAATACCCATACAATCAAGGTGGCAATCAAACTATTACTGAGACAATGCCTTAGTGAGAGGATGTGCTATATTGTTCTTTGTATTTACTCATTCTATAGTCACATCTTTTCTTTTGATAATTTTTAGAATGAGGTGGAAGCATCTTAGGATGTGCTTGGATGTATGATGAGACCTAGATACCTTTGCTTGAGCAACAGCACCAATATTATCATAATAAAGTGGCATAATTTGTTCAATCTCTAGAATCACACCCAACTTGATGATGAACTTTTTATTCAAATAGCTTTCTTAGTAGTTTCACTAGCAGAAATATACTCTGCCTCAGTAATTGAGTCAATTACAATCTGCTGCTTGAAATTTTTTCAACTCACTGCCGCTCTATTTAAAATAAATACATATCCTAAAATAGATTTACTATCATCTGAATCAGATTGAAAGCTAGAATCTGTGTAGCTCTCTGGTTTCAAATTCAATCCACCATATATGAAAAAATATCTTTAATCCTTCTTAAGTACTTAAGATATTTTTCATAACTTTTCAATGATCCTCTCCTGGATCAGTCTGAAATTTGCTAACTATGCCTAAAGCATAAGCCATATCAGGCATGGTACATAGCATGGCATACATAATAGATCCCACAATCGAAGCATAAGGGATAGAATTCATTCTTTCTCTCTATTAAGTATCTTAGGAGACATCTTCTTAGAGAGATGTACACCTTGACTCATAGGCAAGTAACCTCTTTACTTTCTCCCATATTGAACTCTTTCAATACATGATTCATCCATATTTTTGATAAAGCCATACTCTTTAACTATTACCTCAAAAAGTATATTCCAACTCATCGATACCTACTTTAATCTATTAATAGATTTTTAAGTTTGCATCCTTGATTTGCCCTCCCACTAGAGATAAATCTCTTTGGCTGAGACATGTAAACCTCTTCTTCAAGAAAATCATTAAGGAAAGCTTTTTTCATATCCATTTGTCAAATCTCATAATCATAATATGTAGCTATAGCAAGCAAAATCTAAATAAACTTGAGCATTGCTATTGGTGTAAAAGTTTCATCATATTCAATTTTTCCTTTCCCTGAAACCTTTCGTCACTAGCCTAGCCTTGTATGTTTCAATTTGGCCATCTGCTCCAGTTTGACCCATTTGCATCCTATTAGGGTCATACCCTTAGGTATATCAATCAAAATCCATACTTGGTTGAAATGTATAGAGTCCATTTCAGATTTTATGGCTTCAAGCCATTTATTAGAGTCTTTACTCATGACTACTTTTGAACAAATCAAAGGATTATCATCCTCAATGATATGGGTCTTGTTGTCATTTCTAATAACAAATCCACATCTAAAAGGTGTATTGCATACTCTATCTGACCTACGGAGAGGAGATGTGTGTTGTGGATGTACCTCATCAATGGATACTTTTGGTTGAGAAATATCTTAAGGACTATCCATAGGTGGTAGTGAGATAGTTTGTAGGTCTTGAACTTCTTCAAGTTTAATATTTCTCCTACTACCCTTTTCATGGATAAAATCTTTTTTCATAAACACGACATGCCTACTGACAAACACTTTTTGTTCAGTAGGATGGTAGAAGTAATATCCTATACTCTCTTTGGGATATCTTATAAACCTATACATCTGATCTAGTGCTAAGCTTATGTTCAAAAATTTTTTTGACATAAGCAGGGCAGCTCCATATTTTAAGATGTTTAAGATTGGATCTTTTTCTTTTCATATCTTATATGGAGTGCTAACAACAGATTCGGAAGGTACTCTATTTAAAATGTATGCAGCAATGTCTACGGCATGTCCTTGTAATGACTTACATAAATGAGAATGATAGGTGATATTCAATACCCAAGAATCAAAAGCTAAATTACTCAATGAAAAATTGATATGTATCGTATACAGACCTTTGATGCAATATTTGTATTCTACTTTAGACTTGCAAGATAGCTCTTGCAGTTTCTCTTCTAATGTCCCTACTTGCCACAATGGTGATAGGTACCATTATTCTTCTTCTTGAAGATGCCACGTTTAGGGTTTAACCTTTCTTATTCGAACCCTTCTTGCTTGCCTTCTTCTTGAAGATTTTATCCATAAGAAGAAGAGGAGCTTTATCACTCTTGAAGTGACTCTCATCTGTCTTTAACATGTTAAACAATTCTGACAGACTATTGTTCAGTTTGTTCATATGGTAATTTATGAGAAACAGTAAGAAGGACTCTGGGAGTGACTGTTGGATCAAATCCGAACTGAGCTCTCCATCCATAATAAACCCTAATTGACTCAATCGAGTGATCAAGTCAATTATCTTTAGTACATTGGTTTGCACAAATGTATCCTCACTCATCCTCACATGAAACGGCTGCTTTGATATCTCATATCTTGCAGTCTTGCTCTGCTCTCCATACTGATGGATGTATGCCCTAGTAGTCAATTATTGACAGACATATTTTGTAATTCCAGAGCATAAGTTTATACTTGTAAGCTTTATAAATTAATAAAGGGCAAATTTTATTCCAATCATATTTTATGTGTCTATGATTCATCCTAAGGATTAATAGATGATAATGTATATTCTCAAGATATTGAGAATTTAAGACATACATTATTGATGGTTAATTTTAAAAGCTTTCGATCGAAGGATCATGATGGAGGATGGTGATCGATCTAGTTAAATCAATGCATGAAGCACCTCTCTTCTAAATAGATGTGTCTCGAGTCTGCAGTATAAGGACATTGAGATGAGAGTGCAGAAGGTTGTTAGAAATAACTTACACTGAGCATGACTAATATGAAAAATCACTTGGATGTCTACTCACTCGTTAGTAATTTTCTCAATGCTACGTGGTGTGAGTGATCCTTTGACCTATGGTGCCTCGGCTATTCGCAGTGAGGCTACTATAGTTTGACTGCATGTATAATTGGTCTCCTAGCCATTCAGGTCCTTACGATGTATGTTGGCTATAGTAGGTTCAGATTTACTGTTAGGAGTAGGATGCACCTAGAAGGAATCTATCAACCTTGGTAGAAAAGGAGAAGTCCTATACAATTCATGAGACTAAGTTCAGGAAGTCTTCGATTGAAGCAAGTGTGAATACTAGAAAGGTGTTCCATGAGATTCACAAATGAACTCGAGTGGAGCCAATCTAACATGTGATTGACGTTGGAATTTGACAAATTTTTCATGACCTCCATAGAGTTAGAATTCACGATAGAAGGATCGAATTATATGACAACTATACCTAGAGGTTCAATGCTTCTATTTTGCTGGGTTGTCACTACATACTGCTAGATGTCACTGATGGATTGTGAGACTTGTGGAGCATCATCTTGATAATCGATGACCCTCGATGGACAAAGTTGGAATTGTTCTAACCTATTGAAAGAAGTTTCAATGATGTCATGATAGAGATCATGGTATATCTCACTATCAGGCAGAATAGAATCTATGGGGTCATACACAATTGAGATTCTTATCTGATCAGATGGTCGATTAGCGATTATGAATCATTATTGGGTCTAATCATCAATATGATTGATCATTGATCCAATATAAAATTATAATAAAGAATTCACTAAAAGTTAGTGAGTTGTAGGAGGATTAATTAGCAATTGGATTACTAATTGGCTCAATCTGATTAAACAATAGGGTTTAGATCAAGTCTAATTGAATTGGATTCAATTTGACTTGGTTTGGATTTGATTAGCTCAAGCCTGATTGAGTCATAAGATAACTATTGGATTTTAGATATTTTACATGCAGATTTTAAAATAATTTTGAAATAAGTAGTGGAAGATAAGATTAAATCAAATTTAATCCTACATATGCATAGATCTAAATCAAATACCCAAGGATCTAGTTCATATGATGATAATTAAGACATAAAGCATCTAATTTTAGAGAATTAAAATTAATTTGTGATTGAATCATATTTTTGAATCATAGAACTCCTTCTCAAATTTGGATCTGTGGATGCCTTTCAAGTTTTGTTGTATCCGCATATAAGTCTAGCCTCTATGGATATCCACACAAAGCTTGATCTAATCGACGGCTCTTTGTTCTCTCTGGAGTGCTAGTTCTCTTGCAGAGAATGCTTCCTTGATAGTTGAAAAGGATCTCCTTCAATCTTCAAGACTATTGGGTTCCGACCATGCAGCAAAAAGTAATTTTAAAACTTTAAATCAAATAAGTCAATAGCTTTATCAAATAAAACTATCTAGCCAGAATCCAAACCTTAGAATCACCTTGCCGATATCAATCAAAGCAAATTCAAGCATGAAAAAGGGATAAAATTTTATACTTTCACTAAAATAAAAAGTGACACATTGGTGTTTCCACGAGACCCCAAGATAGAAGTCTTCCAACGGTGATCCACAAGAAGTTAGCCAAGGTCCTTCCCAACCAATGCGCTACTGCAGCCTTGTCTTCTCAAGAACACTGCCGGTTTTGAACTTGCATCATGACTGCACCAAAGTCCAGTTGCTTTTGATCTCACCACCAGAATGATATGAAGAAGACACTCTTCAGATGTCACACAACTTAGGATTTAATTTCTGACTCCAATATATGGAAAACCAAATCATAGGGCACATAAGCAACACTTGCCAAAAATCTCACCACCCTTCTTGCAAATTTTGCCACTCAAATTTCTCTTTCTTTTTCTTTAAAATTTTTTTAGAATTTTTATTATATTTACCACATCCCTCCTCTCTAATTCAACCTAAATCTTAGTAATTAGCCATTTGGGGCATCCCCTATAAATAGGGGATCAAGGGACATCTCATGGGTGAAGGGGTGCCAACCTTTGGCGCTTCAACTTCCCATGCGATAAATTCATCGAGTAGATTTTTGGCATTCTAGATACTTGAAATAGAAGGACTCTCCTTCTTATACATGTCATAAAAAATTCAATAAATTTTGGCGACAAAACATAGGAGATCTGGTTAGAAAATTATGGCAACGCGTAAAAATTAAGAGCCTTCATTAAGAAGGACTCTTGCTTTCACATGCCAAAAATAAGGGGGCAGCATTATTTTTGCATGACTTTTGGTGGGTGCAGAAGAGTTTTTCTCCACTTAAAATTGATTCAAGTTGGATAAGGTTTCAATTTAAATTGACCCAATCCCATTGGATCAAAGGCAACTGGTCTAGGTTAGCTCAAACACTTTGAACCAAACCAATTTAGAAATTTAGGTTAATACAATATGATAGCATATCAAATTAATCTATAAAATTTATATTAAATTTAATTAAATCAGATTAAAATCAAATCTCAAAGTGTGTGACCCATTGGGTTCCAAATCTAGCTAGCAGTGGATCAAGACTTTCGACGTAACCCTAATCTGATAAGATTAGGTCACCCGAAGAGTCCCAATCAACTTGGACTCTTCCAAATTAACTCTAAAATTAAACTCTTTTAATTCTGACAAATCTACAAGTCAAGATTAATATCTAACAATATGTCATGACTATCCGAAAGATTTAAAATTTTAATAAAAATTATCAAAATATCCTTCAGTGGTAAGTTCCCATGTAATTCAATCCTTCAGTCAAACAACATCTCAGATGAGCTATGGGCATGAAAATATATCAAACTCAATCACTTATCATTATGTATCTCGATCTAAAGATAATGATTCAATTGATGATATATTAAAAATCTTTTTTTAATTATCATCCTGCTTTGGCCAAAGACTTCCAGAATCACCGTCCTATGAGATCACATAGGATGTTCGCTCACCTTATGAAAAATGACTGATCCCTTATTAGTCACTCACAACCTTCATGCACACTTCACCATATCTAGAACACCCTACATAAGGATCAAAAAATCAAGTTAGGTAGTGAACCAAAAAATGGATCCATATACACAAGGTACCATGGTGACCTCAGGTCTAAGGATCACTTACACAACTCTCACTAGAGAATCATCAGTTGACATGTAAATAAGACTCCATCTAATATTCTCTCATAGATTAATTCAATGAACTCATTCTCTAATGAGCACCTATATCCTTGTATTAATGTCACCACACAAGTGGTTACGAGATCAACTACACAAGTGGTTGTGAGATCAACCACCCTCATTTCTGAGCATACATAGGACATGCCAGTCTTTTCGGTATCATTGAATCCTGACTCAATGTACTAACAACTAGGAATGTTTTAGGTTAGGACTATCAAAGATTTAGGTTTCACTAACGTGATCTCATTATGGCCCTAAAATCATTGTCCAGACCTATGGGTTCATTATAATCTTAAGAATTATAAGATGCAACATATAATGAATCAAAATATCTATTTATTAATAACATAAATATCAATTATATGAGTCTGAAAAGTAAATTACAATAAATATCCTATCGCATCTCGTATACGATTGGCTTGTAAGGCATTATTCTTTCAATCTCTCACTTGCACTTAAAGCCAATCGTCCCTATACTTGATACCCATGCTATCAAGGTGGCAGTCAAACTGCTGCATTGACAAGGCCTTAGTGAACGGATCCGCTATATTGTTCTTGGTGTCAACTCGCTCTACGATCACATTGTATCTTTCGACTATCTCCCGAACGAGGTGGAACCATCTTAGGATGTGCTTGGATTTATGGTGAGACCTTGAATCTTTGGCTTGAACAACTATCCCAATATTATCATAATAAAGGGGCACTGATTGTTCAATCCTTGAAACCACACCCAACTCTGTGATAAATTTTTTCATCCAGACGGCTTCTCTAGCAGCTTCACCTGCAGCAATATACTCAGCCTCAGTGATCGAGTCAGCAACAGTTTGCTGTTTGAAATTTTTCTAACTTACTGCACCATCATACAAGGTGAACACATATCCAGATATAGATTTGTTATCATCTGGATCAGATTGAAAACTAAAATCAGTATAACTTTCCAGTTTTAAATCAGATCCACCATATATCAGAAAAGCATCTCTAGTCCTTCTCAAGTACTTGAGTATATTTTTTACAGCTTTCCAATTATCCTCTCTGGGATCAGCTTAAAATCTGCTTACAATGCCCAAGGCATAAGCCACATCAGGCCTGGTACACAATATAGCATATATTATTGATCTTACTGCCGAAGCATAAG
>KE511526.1:3086-16834 GCA_000441515.1 Elaeis oleifera | reverse complement strand
GAAGGTGGAGCAGAGTGGTGGCCATTGTCGTGACTTGCCCGAGAGTTCGGGCCTATCGGCTGAAGCTCGGTTGGGTGTCTGGTGGAGTGGGGTAGCTTTCCGTCTAAGTGAGGTTCGAATATTTTTGAGGTTACTGACGAGCCCACGGTCATCGGGTGCCTTGGGCGCTGATGCTGCAGGCGGACGTCCTTTACTGTAGGAGCTCGGACGGAGACTTTCTGTTGGTGAAGCTCATCTTCATGAGGAATCCGGTAGAGGATTGACCGGCAGTGGACTTCGGATGGCATTGTAGAGATTCGTCTGCTGGAGGAGTCTGGAGGATTGGCGTTGTTGAAGTCCGGCTGACAATATTGGAGATTGATGGCCGGGGGCCACGGCAGACACCGGAGGCGGTTGGCCGTTATAGGGATTTAGCTGCTGGAGCCCATCTGTTGTAGAAGTTCATCCGGAACCTATCCGCTACGGGGGTTGAGGCGGAGTCCGATTCTCGTAAAAGTCCAGATGGGGACCGCTTATCGAAGAAGCTCGGCTGGAGTCCACCTATAGAAAAAGTCTGGAAAAATTTGTTACAATAGAAGCTCAGATGGAATTCGCTTACAATAGAGATCCGGCACGAGCCGCTCATAGTAGAGGTTCGAAGTAGACCGTTTGTGGTAGGAGTTCGGAGTAGACCTCTTGCGGTAGGAGTCCGGAGTAAACCTCTTATGGTAGGAGTCCGGAGTAGACCTCTTACGGTAGGAGTTCAGAGTAGACCTCTTACGGTAGGAGTTCAGAGTAGACCACTTGTAGTAGAAGTTCAAAGTAGACCACTTGTAGTAAAAGTTCGGAGTAGACCGCTCGTAGTAGGAGTTCGGAGTAGATCGCTTGTAGTAGAAGTTCGGAGAGCGTTATGGAAGCTCGGACGGTTGGAGAGGTTCGGTCGACACTTGTTGAAGGCGTTGTGGGAGTTCGTCCGTCGGAGGAGTTCGGGAATATTGTTAAAGCTCGGCTGCTGGAGAAGTCCAAAAAGATGTTGTACAAAGTTGGAGGTCGAAAGAGTCCCGGAAGGGTCGGCTTCTTACGAACTTTGGCTGGGGATATTTTATACCCAACAGAATCTATCATGTATGTTATACTATGTATCAGACCTGATTTAGCTTATGCTTTGGGTATAACCAGTAGATTTCAGGTGGATCTAGATGAGGATCATTGAAAAGCTGTGAAGAACATTCTCAAGTACTTGATAAGGACTAAAGATATTTTCTGATATATAGTGGATCAGATTTGAGACTGGAAAGATATATAGATTCTAGTTTTAATCTAATTTGAATGATAGCAAGTTCATTTCAAGATATATATTTATCTTATATAGAGGTGCAGTGAGTTGGAAGAATTTCAAATAACAGACTGTAGTTGACTCGGTTACTGAGGCAGAGTATGTTGTTGCAAGTGAGGCTGCTAAGGAAGCCGTCTGGATGAAAAATTTGTTACTGAGTTGGGTATGGCTCCAGAGATCAGACACCTAGTGCCACTTTATTGTGACAACATCGAGATTTTTGCTCAAGCTAAGGAATTAAGATCTCATTAGAAATCCAAACACATCCTTAGATGGTTCTATCTCATTCAAAAAATTATCGAAAGACAAGATGTGATTATAGAATGAGTTAATATAGAGAACAATATAGTGGACCCATTTACTAAAATCTTGTCACATCAATAGTTTGATCGCCATCTTGATTGCATGGGCATCAAATATAGGGGCGATTGGATTTAGTGCAAATGATAGATTAAAAGATTAGTATCCTGCAAGCTAATCGCATAGATGATGCGAAGGAACTTTTCTTTATTATCTTCCTACTCATGTATATGACATTATTCATTCATTGATAATATGAAGTATTGTATTTCATCATATGCTATATCTTATTATCTCTTTGTGACTTAATTAAAGACTATGACGAATTCCATGAATTAGGATAATGATTTTATGGCTATGATGAGATCATACCAGTGAAACTTAAAATCTTGATAGTCTTGATCTAAAAAGTCTCCAAAATAGGATCATTAAGTCGAGGATCAATGATATTGATACGATTGGTGCATCCTATGTATGCTTGATGGAGAGGATGCTTGATCTCACAGTTACTTGTGTGGAGATACTAATATAAGAATGTCGGTGCTTATTCAAGAATGAGTTCATTGAACTGATCTATAGGAAGAACATCTGATGGAGCTTTATGAGCATGTCAACAGATGGTTTTCCAATAGGAGTGGTGCAAATGATCCTTAAACTTGAGATCACTGTTGGAGGGCACACACTTGGATGCCTCAAGGATACTAACCAAGCAATCAGACTTTGGAGGGTAATCTTCTTCTTCTTGATTGATTGTTATTGGTTTATGTTTGATTGAAATCATTAAGTAATTTTGGGATTGGGATTCGCATATCATGTTTTCAGATGATGATGCATATTAAAAATATTTTGAAATTTATTTTCGCTGCATAGATGAATCCCTACATATACAAATTGATATCCAAGATCTTAATTAATGGATTGAAGGGTATCATACCTTCTTCGATTTCATTGGAACAAGGGGTTTTGTCCTAAAGCATGGCGTCACTGGCAATATCATGGCAGCATAGGAGATTTTTCATTCAATGTGGCTAGCTTGGAGGAGGAATTCTCTGATGGTGATACAAACAGATATGGAAAAGGGTTATAATAGGATGTCATGGCGTATTTTCATTCAGTTATGGATCATTTTGGATTTCATTCAAAATATAGAAGGTGGGTATGGCATGTATCGCTAATTCCTTATTTTTGTATTAGTTAATAGGAGTCCTTCAAATTCCTTTGCTTTATCAATGGTGCTGAGGCAAGGATGCCCACTCTCTCCCTTTTCGTTTATATTGTATGCTGATATGCTTTCTATATCATTGCAATTGGCTGTTCAATAGAAGACTTTAACTGGCTATCAACCTAAACCAAATGGTCCCTACTTTACACATTTAATGTGTGCTAATGACTTGCTTATGGTAGCCAAAGCCACTACAAGGAATGTTGCTGAGTTAAGGTGAATTCTTCAAGATTATTGCACATATTCAAATCAAAAGGTGAACATTCAGAAATCTCAAATACAATTCGGTCCAAAGTCTGCTCCCCATGTAAAACTGAATATTCTTCTATGTTGGATATTCCTGTTAAAGAGGGCACATGGAACTACCTTGGTATTCCATTATTGAGTAGTCGACTCAAAAGAAAAGATTACAATTTTTATTTAATGGGATACACAATTGCCTTGATGGTTGAAAGTGGCAATATCTTTCTTAGGCTGGGAGGTTGAGTCTAATTCAATCTATTCTTGCATCTACTAATATTCATATGCTCTCCAATACATGGGTTCCTTCTTTGGTGTTGAATGATTTAGAGAAAGTCTTTAGGGCTTTTTCTGGGGACATGAAAGTGGCATTAAGAAGATTCATCTTATATTCTTGGGATAAAGTTTGCATACGGAAGCCCTATAGGGGTCTTGGCTTGCAAAAATTACAACTCCATAGCGAAGCTTTCATGGGTAGGACAGTTGGGTCTGTGATTCTGAATGAGATTACTACTTGGCATTCTTTAGTGGTTGCAAAGTATAATTTTCTGGTTGGTATGTGTATCAACCTAGGAAAGATGCTTCAATAACATGGAAGTCAATATGCTCTGCTTCGAAATGGGTTCAATATTCAATAGAGTGGCAAATAGGAGACGGTAGGAGTGTTAATGTATTACAAGACCCAAGGCCCTTGGCTTTCCAACACTCCTATCCAATTGAGACCTATTCCTATACAAAATCAGCTATTTTAAGATGACTGGAAGGTTTTAGATTTGATAAATAGGGATAAGTCTTGGAACTATGAAGTGCTACATCAATTGCCTTCACAGGAACTTGTTTTGCAGATTAGTACTATTGCCACACCAATGTTTCCGGCTACTGGCAGGGTGGTGTGGGCTGCTACTGGGTCATCCCATTTGAAAGTAAGGGATGCCTACTCTGTTCTAGCTAACACATATAAGGATTTTGATAATAGGAATTTTGTATGGATCTGGAAAATGATGGTTGCTCCTTGTGTTAAAATTTCTGGTGGAAAGCCAATTGGGGAAGGCTTCCATAAAAGGCAGTTTTGGAGGAGAGGGTAGTCATACGTCATAACAGTATATATTGTGATATTTGTAATGTTGTAGTTGAAGATATCAACCATTGTTTGATTAATTGTTCTCTTGCTCAGCAGGTGTGGTTGGATCTCATGAGGCAACATCCAGAAGTTCCTCTCCTCAAGACATTCCAAGATCTTTTGGACACTTGTTCTGTTGGTATGATTTCTATTTATACCATTGCTAAAATTGCTTATAAAGGATGGTGTCTTTGGAATGCAAGGAATGATCACATGTTTAACAAGAAACAAAGTTCAGCCGCTTGCATTACTCAGGTGGCTTTGCATTTGGCTGAGGAATTTCATGAAGCAAGGTCAAAAGAGGCTTGAACTAATGAATTGCGGTAGTGGGCTCCGGTAGCTCAGTGAGCTCTGGTTTATGTCGTCCAGTTAATGTTTCTTGGGCGCCTCCTCCCTATGGCATGGTGAAAGTCAATTTTCATGCTTCTTGGAAAATGGTATTGCAGGAGCTGGTTTTATCATTAGATACCATAATGGATAGGTGCTTTATGCCAGAGCGCAATGTATTATAGCTAATTCCGTGCCGGAAGCTGAGCTTTGTGCAGCTTGGGAGGGTACTTTAATGGCTACTACATAACTTAAATTAGATAAAATCTATTTCTAAGGTGACTCTGCAACTTTGGTTTCTTGGATCACAAAGAATAGTGTTGTTTAGTGTCCTCTTGGTAATCAATATCATCTCTTGTTATCAGATATCTTGCAGTGTATTGCTTCACTGCAGTTTTTTTCAGCATCACATGTATATAGCCATGTAAATTAGCGGACTGATTCACTTGCTAGTGTTGGTGATGCAGTGTAGGCCATATTTCGATGGAAAAGAAGAAACGAATGAAATAAGAAACATCAAAGGGGATAAAAAACTCTCTTCCCTAGAGTTTTTGATTCAATAATCATGAAAATAAACTAAACTAATACAATAATGGCCTAAAGGACCAGATTTATAGAGTAAAAGTTCTAACACAACAATCAAAAAAATTGAAACAAATTACAAAAAGGACTAAGACAACAATTAAAACTCTCATTTTGTCTAGGATTCTTTCAGACTCCTGTTGACCTATCAAAAATAGATTTAGACTTCAAAATTTGGAGCGGTGGTGAAGTAGCCAATCTCATTGAGAACGAAAAGAGCTTTCTGAAATAGGATCATAATAGCAATTTTGATACCAGATGAGAAAGTTATAGCTGTTCTAGCTCAACAGTATCAAAATCAATAGGGTCAAGTATAATCGCTTGATTTTCGACCCTTTCGGGCCTAGTTGATTGAATCAAGGTATTGATCCGCTAAGATGTTTGCATCATTCTTTCCAAGATGAAAAGACTTGTCCTTGAGTTAGAAGTCTCCTTGTCCTCTAACAAATCACCTGCGTAGGGAATCAAGTGTCTCACATTGAACACATTAGAGATACGGAGATGACTAGGCAACTTCAACCGATGAGCATTGTCGTTGATCTTTTTGAGGATCTTAAGAGGATCAATTTTGTGCTAGCTCAGCTCATTGTATTCACTAATAGGATATCGATCCTCGGTCAGAATAGCCCACACATAATCACCAACTTCAAAAGTTAACTTTTTCTGATGCTTCTCAGCAGCTTCTTTATACTTGGCATTACTGACCTTAATTTGCTCATTGATGGATCGATAGATAGCCTGAATTTCTTTTATCTAATTTTTAGCTTTTATACTGCATCACCTCTTGGAATTGATTGGAGTCAAATCCAGAACACTACTTGGATTTGACCCATATACTATCTACAACGGACTGAAGCTAGTGGTTCGATTCATCGAATGGTTGAAGGTAACTTAGCCTGCACCAAGGCCAAGTTCCACTACTTTAGTCGTTTACCGGCAAGGCTTCTCAGTAGGTTCCCCAAACTCCTAACAGACTTGGTTTGACCATCCATCTTAGGGTGATAAGTTGAGCTAAACTATAGGGATGTGCCCAACCTTTTCCATAGACTTCTCCAGAAGTAGCTTATAAACTTTGTATCTCAATCTGATGTTATGATCTTGGGCACTCCATGGAGATGCATAATCTTTTAAAAATAGCTGAGCAATATGGATGCATCCAGGGTTTTGCAACAAACTATGAAGTGCACCATTTTCAAAAATCGAATGGTTGAAGATAAACTTAGCCTGCACCAAGGCCAAGTTTCACTACTTTAGTCGTTTATCGGCAAGGCTTCTCAATAGGTTCCCCAAACTCTTAACAGACTTGGTTTGACCATCCGTCTTAGGGTGATAAGTTGAGCTAAACTTTAGGGATGTGCCCAACCTTTTCCATAGACTTCTCTAGAAGTAGCTTATAAACTTTGTATCTCAGTCTGATGTTATGGTCTTGGGCACTCCATGGAGATGCATAATTTTTTAAAAATAGCTAAGCAATATTGGATGCATCCAGGGTTTGCAACGAACTATAAAGTGCACCATTTCAAAATCGATCTACAACTACTAGCACTGAATCGTATCATCTGGTAGCCCCAACATAAAGTCTATACTGATCTCCTCCCATGGATGATTAGGAACAGATAAAGGGGTATACAATCCAACATTAGTTACCATCCCTTTCAATATCTAGCACACCCACAATGCTGCACATGTTGGATCACATCACGCTTCATCTTTGGCTAGTAGTACTTATTGTGAATCAATGTGAGGGTCATGTCTCCACCGAAGTGGTATTCTACATGGAGCTCTTGCATGATTTGCTCCTATAAAGAATAATCAAGAATACAGAGCTACACACCTCATGATAGAAAATCATCTTGCATCTGGTAATTAACTCAAGTATTAGCTTGGATCTCTTGAAAATATTAGCAAAGTTTGGATCACTGGCATAGAGGTCCTTCAAGGCATCAAAGCCAACCACCTTCACTCGAGGAATGCCCAAAAACTTGGCTATCTTACTCAGTGTGTCAGCTACTCGATTCTGAGCACCAGACTTGTGTTTCAGAATAAAGTAAATTTCTACAAATAATTCACCACTTGACATGCCTACGGCTTACCTTCTCCTAACCATTGATGTGCTTCAGGACTTTATGGTCAGTATAAAGGATGAACTCCCTCTGAATTAGGTATTGCCGCCATTGTCAAAATGCACTAACCACAGCATAGAATTCAACATCATAGGTAAAGTAGTTTAGCTTGGATCTTGATAATTTTTTGCTATGGAAAGAAATGGGCCATCCTTCTTGGCTGAGAACTCCATCAACCCCAGTAGAAAAAGCATCACACTCCACCTCGAAGATCTTGAAGAAATTTGAAAGGATAAGAACATCAGTAGAAGCAATCTTTTCTTTGATCTCTTCAAAGGTAGCTTGCACCTCAGAAGTCTAATGGAAACACCTCTCTTCATGCAATCAGTCACCAAAGACATGATAGAGTGGAATCCCTAGATGAACTTGTGGAAAAAGATGTCAAGTCATGGAAGCTCCGCACTTCAGTGATGTTGTGTGGCGTCGGTCAATTCTGGATGGCCTACACCTTAGATGGATCTACTCATAGCCTCTTAAAAGAGATGATATAGCTAAGGAAGTTTAGGCTATCCATCATGAAGCTGCCTTCTTAGTATTAGCATATAATTTCTCCTTCCTCAGTGTACCAATGTTGCCCAAAAGGGTAGCAACTCAAAAGGGGAGATGAATTGGATTCTCTAAAAATTTTAATTAAATCTAAAATGTAAGTCAAATATATACTTCAAATTAAATTTATTTGAGTATTTATGAAGAGTAAACAATATATAGCAGCAGAATAAGCAAAACTATATAACAATTAAAATGATATAAGGCATGCAAAGCAAGAGAGCAAAAGACACAACACAAATATAATAATTTATAGTGGTTCGATGCAACCCTACACCTACGTCCACTTCCGAAGAGCTCTTTAGAAATTTTACTATAATCTTTCTGATTACAGTATTTTTGTTTTACTCGAGCTTACAAACAAATCTAGTTGGTTCTTCGTGATCACCAACTAAAATCTTACACTGATTATTTTTGGGTTCACAATTAACCCAGTTGGTTTTACGGGCTCACCAAACACAACCTAACATATCCAATTCCAAGCTTGGATGAGCCTTTACCCTAAGTTTTTTTTTCCAAGAAACTTATAAGAAATAAATACAATGAATAAAATTTAGCATAAAGAAAATAAAAATAAACTCTTTAGGTACAGAGAAAGTCGATAAAGAGTTACTCTTTTGATGCTTGACTTCTCTTCTTAGATGCTTGAGAAAATATAAAAATATTAGAGAAGATCACTCTTTAAAAGCTCTCAAATCTATGCACTAATTCCTCTCATTTCTTCTCTTTTCAATGGTATTCAATATTCCTTACTCAAATTGAAAGTTTTCCTCTTTAATCCTCTTGGCTCCCTTTTCAATTGATTCTATAGCTTTTTGTAAGCTTGAAAGTAGCTTTTGAGTGAGTTTTGGCTATTGGAAGGGCTGAAATAGCCGTTAGACTCAAAAACTAAATATTGAAAAGGTATAGAAAATTAGTCGTTATTGCTGTCTCAGTGAATGGAGTCAGCTCTATTTGTAGGTTAGCCGGCTCAGTTTATAAGTGATGTATCTCAAATTATACTATAAGTGCACGATGTGCAATGTAGCATGTTTAGCAAATACGGATCGATCTCATAAGGAATTAGATTTTTTAAAATGTGTTCAAATACTTGTTCAGGTGAGCTTTAACAGAAAGAAAGATAATTTATTTGTTGGATTACTAACTATCAAAGTAGTAAATTAATTAATTATAAAGATAAATGATCTAAAAGAGCTAAGGCTTTTAAATCTACTAGACTAATGAATTAGATAGCCTTTCTATGATTTTTTTTATGATGTCTCTTGATTAAGATATAAAATATGAACAAGCATGGATCATGAAAAGATTTAATTCAACTATGATCCATCAAGCATTTCACTTTCACCCTAATTAAGTGACTCTCCTTTCAACTTCTTCTCTTGTGTTACCCAAGTATGGGCTATGAAGGGGCTTAAATCCAACTATAACCCATATAAGTTTTATAGGAAAGAAGAAGAAAGGATTTTAGAGAATTATGAGCCTTCTACCTATCATCCCCTCTTATACCGAATCAAATATGGATTATGAAGGGATTCTGATCTAACTATAACCTATCAAATCTCTTGATAAGAGAGATGAAAGAAGGACTCTTAAAAATTGAAAGTATAGAGAGAAATTCAAAAAAGAAGATCTCTATTTATGGCCTAACTTTATCGCAAACTCCAGAGGGATTGCTCAGCTAGACATAATTTGATTTGAAGTCAAAAAAAATAAAATCCTATACTACTTACTGAAATTTAATTATAAAATTAAAATTATAAAATTAAAAGATACAAAAATTTAAACTATTCTACTACAAAATTTTAAATTACAGGAATTAAATTGAAGAAAAAGAAAACTAATTTATTGCTGAAAAAAATTTTAAAAAAAATCTTTAACTCCTAAGCCAACAAAAAATAAAATAAAGCAAAGCTCCCAATCTATCCCACAGAACTTGGCTTCTCTCACACTCTCTCTTTTGGCTTTGGACCAACATCCTCCTAGCTGACTCTTCTTCTCATGTGTTGGAAGGGTGGAAGAAAATGGAAATAAGAGGGCTTGAGAACCAAAGAGGAGTAGAGATAGGATTTTAGGTAGAACAAAACCTACAAATACTAAAGCTTGAGAAAAGATTAGATGATCTCCAAGAGGGGGTATGTGGGTTTTTTTTATAGGCTCTCCAGGGAAGAAGATTTTATTTTTTTAGATGTCGGACTAAAGAAAAGAGTTTCTATTTTGTTGTGTGCCCGAAGGAGTCATGTCGCATCAGCATCCTAGGCTCACATACAGCAGCCTCCCTCATCCTTGCATTTGCATTCATGCCAAAGTTCATCATCCGTGCGCTTGTTCACATCACTGTGGAATCTCGTATAAAATTCTTATTTGGATTGGATAGCCCATAGACTCTTCAGCAACCAAAAGCCTGTTGGGCTTTGGATCATGCTTCTAGGACTACCGCAAGCCATCAGATTGTCGTCAAAGTGCCTGGAAGGGCTTCATCAGACTGGCACTTGTATCCACAATTGGATCTCGCCCAGGCTTGCTACTGACCGCATGATAGCGCCAAAATTTCAATGTTCCCCTTGTGAGCTGCGTGAAAGACCATTTAAGATGTTACTGTAGCTTCTCATGCGGCTTGTCATGAACCAAGTGGTCTATGGTGGACCGGCCAGCTTATGGATTGATTTTGGTTGGTTTTCGGCTTGATTTTGAATTCATTTTAATTCTATTTTTGATCCCGTTTGATCTTTTTAAGCCTGTGGATTGGGCTTTTCATATTGGTGCACTTCTTTTTTGCAAAATATATGAAAAAATATCAATTCTAAAAGAATAAAGATCATTTAGTCTATAAATTAATCCTTCTTTGATCATATTTATGCACTTATCATACCCCCAAATTTA
Source organism: Elaeis oleifera (assembly GCA_000441515.1). Taxonomy (NCBI): domain Eukaryota; kingdom Viridiplantae; phylum Streptophyta; class Magnoliopsida; order Arecales; family Arecaceae; genus Elaeis; species Elaeis oleifera. Next base: position 6,179 of record KE511526.1, on the reverse strand, counting down.
AGTCTTACTTATCCTCGAGTAAGAATAAAAGATAGTTCGTGAATTTCTTATTAAAGAATAGTTGAGGGGGCTGCCAACAACTATCAATGTTGTACACAAGTTTGCTCGAAGTCAGAGATTTTTCTCACATCTTTTTTTATAAGTAGAAGATATCCCATTAGATAGTTGATGAAATATGTCATTAGGATATTAATAGTATCTAGTAAATTGGTCAAGTACAAACTCATCATTTTTGAAAATAACTCTTAATCAACTCCTATTGTTATCTCAAAATCTTCTGCCCTTAAAGAGCGGTGAAGTATTGATTTGGCGCAAGTTTGTTCCGTTTATCATTTTTTTTTGAAGGCTTCTTTACATTGTCTACTTTTTTATGCAAGACTCAATGCTTACTTAGGTGAAGAGATCCAGTTATTCGGTGAAAGATCAATATTTATAACTTATCCCGTATTTTTTATTTATTTATTTTTGGGATTTTGCTTTGGTCAATACCCATACATACCTAAGAAGTAGATTCTTCTTTGATGTGAATAAGGGGTTAGAATTATCCAGAAATTGATTTTATTATAACTTAACCATTTTGCTTGAGTTTATTAATATTTGTTCCCTCAATGCTTCAAAAATTATCTAGACTGTTCCATCAATTACTTATCAAAGTATGTGATTTATCTGAAGTCCGAGACGTAACAAGTGTGAGACTATGAAGGTAAAAGTAGCTTCGATATATATTTATTTATTTATTATTATCCCCATAAATATTTTTTTTGAATTTAATCATAAAATTGTCAAAAAAAAAAATAGAAGGCACCTAAGGAGAATTTTTTTATTGAGCTCTCCCCCAACATAGCTGACATTGATCTCAATAGAGCTCATCTTCTATGATAAGTACTACAATAGGATCTGGTAACCTAATCAACTGAAAGAAAATAAAATTAAAAAAAAAAAGTTAGGTTGCTTTCTAGGAGCACTAAGTTTAAAGTCTTCAGCTAGACTAAACATTGGAAGCAAACTAATCGAGTTAAATTGGTTCATAGAGAACCATGGCTTCGTCAATAGACTCTTTGGACAGTTTTAAGAATAGTTTTAATCTTTGACTGTTAACTTTAAACACTACACCATTACTTAGATTTTAATTTCTACAGCTCCATGTGAGAAGTCTTTTTTGACTAAGAATGGTCCTGTCCACCTAGACCTAAGTTTTTAGGGAATAGGTATAATCTAGAATTGTACAAGAAATTTTTGTCTAGGAGTAAAAGATTTCTCATAATTGTGTTAGATGTGTGCCCTAGAAGCCAATTTTGGCTGACACATACCTTTTTCTGGGATATGTTTTATACTTGATGGGCAGTCTTGATAACCAATCATGTCATATGTGTCTATGATTTATCCTAAGAATTAACAAAGATGATTTTGTATATTCTCAAGATGTTGAGAATTTGAAACATACATCATTAGTGATTAATTTCTAAATACTCTCGATCAAAAGATCGTCACAGAGGACAGTGATCAATCTATTCAAGATTGGTGCATGCATCACCTCCCTTTAGGACAGATGAGTCTCGAGTCTGCGGTATAGAGACATCGGGGTGAGAGTGCAGGTGGTTGTTAAAGAACACTTATACTAAGTGTGACCATCACAAAAAATTACTTGGATGTCTACTCACTCATCAGTGATTTTCTCGATGATATAGTAGTATGACTGATCCTTTGACCTGCGGTGTGTTGGCTATTCACAGTGAGGCTACTTAGTTTGATTGCACGTTTTCTTGGTCCTTAGACATTTGGATCTTTGTTATGTATATTGGCTATTGTAGGTTCAGATTCGCTGTTTGGAGTAGGATGTATCAAGATAGAATCTATGACCATGGTAGAAAAAGAGAAGTCCTATGCGATTCGCAAGACTGAGTTCAAGAAGCCTCTGGCCAGAGCAAGAGTGAATACTAAAAAAAATTTTCACAGAATTTACAAATAAACTCGAGTCGAGCTAATCTAGTATATGACTGACGATGGGGTTTGATGAATTTTCATAACCTCCATCTAGTTGAAACTCACGATAGAGAGATTGTATCACATGATAACTGCACCTAGGAGTTCATCTTTTCTGTTCTATTGGGTTGCCATTATATGCTGCTAAGCATTACTAGTGGATCATGTGAACTCACTAGGATCATTTTCAGATCAACGATCTTTGTTGAGGTGAGTTAGAATCGTTCAGTCCATCGAAAGGAGTTTCAATGATACTATGATGGAGATCACGGTATGTCTCACTACCAGACATAATGAAATCTGAGGAGTCACATATTAAAGGAGCATGACTTTATCAATTGATTGAATCATATTCAAATTATCAATCGGATTGATTGAATTTTAGAAACTGCTAATTTGTAAGCATTACAATTTTGGCAGCTACTAATTGTTAGCATAGAGACTTAATTGCAAATATTGTAATTTATTTTGAGGCTGGTTAAATTATAGATCAAGTCTTAATTAATTTAAATTAGATTTAATTTAATTAAATTTGATTTAATTTAATACTAATTACGTTTAATTATCTAAATCAGATTTAGATTTCAAGCTTAATTGGATCAAGCTTGACAGTCTTTTCGAATTCAACTCAATTCGGACTCGATTTGAATCCGATTGAGATCAAATTTGAACTAGATGAATAATAACTCAGAGAGTCCACATTTTTTGAGACTCTCTCTCTAATTTCATATAAAAAAGAGAGGAAGCATGTGGAGATGCACCCCCTTTTATTTCATGCACGTAAAGGGGAGGGTGCCAACTATGAAGGGGAGGGGCACCAATAGTTGGCGCCCCACACCCCACTCCATCTGGGTGGCGCCCCACTCCATCTAGAATTCTCTTTTTTACTAATTTTTTTATTAAATTTGATTTAAAATAGGATCAAAGCCTTATCAGATATGGCATAAGAGTTGTTTTTTTTGTGTGACAAAAAATTTGAGAAAAGGAGAACACACGTTCGCATGCGTGAAAGAAATAGGGCGCCCCTCCTCTATGTGCATCTTTTCTTATTTCATTTTCTCTTTCTATTTGAATTTGATTCAAACTAAGAAGGAATAATATCTAAAAGAA
>KE511514.1:0-11708 GCA_000441515.1 Elaeis oleifera | reverse complement strand
GTTTGAAGCCGACAGTATTTTGAGAAGACAAGGCTGCAGCGGCGCACCGGTTGGAAGGACCTTAGCCAACTTCCATATGAATCATCGTTGGAGAGATTCTATTTTGGAGTCTCATGGAGATCACCAATGTGCCACATTGTCATTTGGTGAAGTAAAATTATATCCCTTTTTGCATGCTTGTTTGTTTTGATTGACATCGGCAAGGTGATTCTAGGATTTGGGTTTCAGCTGGATAGTTTTATATGTTAAAGCTATTGACTTGTTTGGTTTTAAAATTTTAAAAATCACCTTTCGCTGCATAGTTGGAACCCAACACTTTCTTTCTTGATTCTTGAAGAAACCATGAACCTTTCTTAATCTCTCAACTAATCAAGAAAATAATAACCAAGAAGTGGTTGTAACCAACTCTCAACAAACTTGAGAGGAAGAAAATGAAACTACCTAGAACTTGGTGCCAACCAATTGACACCAAGTAGAAGGATGTCACCCACTTCTCCCTAGATCCAAGAAGGATGCCTAAAGAGAGAAGGCATGGGCTAGAGAGAGAGAGGAGGGGCATGGGCACAGTAAGGGTGGTGGCAAAGATGGGAGGAAGTGAGTGAGTATGTGAAAGGTAAGTTTAGGGTCCTTTAAATAGATAATATAAGGGTATCCTAATCAAATTAGGATCTCTCCTCCTAATCATATGAGAAGTCCTAGCCATAATATACTTGGACCAAATAAATGGTGTGCCACCGATAACTCACCCAAGTCCACACCTAGTGCCAGGCATCCCATCATATGGGACCCAATTAAAGTGTCAAATCAACCCACATGGTTTCGTAAATTCTCTTCAAGGATTCTTAATGAATAAAATTAAAAAACTCTTTCTTGATTTAAGTCAAGCTATAAATTAAATATCCAACCATTGGATCTTATTGAATCAAATTCTATTAGGTTCAAATCAAGTGTAGGAATTGATTAAAAACTTATCATATAAGTAAACTAACCACAAGAGAAATTGGGTTCATCCAAGTACTGGCAAGGTTATCATGAACCCAATAGGATTTTTCTAAATCCATATTAATTGATGCTTCATAAGTCTAATTGTAACCAATTCAGGTCTTCCCCCTTTATGTGTGACCCCATAGGTTCAATTTTATCTGGTAGTGAGACATACCATGATCTCTATCATAGGTATCACTGAAACATCTTTCAATGGGTCAGAATAATTTCACTCTAACTCGACAAAGATTATTGATCCAAAATGATCTTATTGAGCTCTCACAATCTACCAGTGATATCTAGCAATATGTAGTGGCAACCCAACAGAATCGAAATAGAACCTCAGGTGTAGTTAATATATGATACAGTCCTTCTATCGTGAGTCCCGACTAGATGGCAGGTCATGGATAAATCGTCAAACCTCATCATCAATCATATGATAGATTCGATCAGCTCAAGTCCATTAGTGATTTCAAATGAAACTTTTTTCATCAATCACACTACTATGATCATAAACTTGTGGACTCAGCTTCTCAAATCTCATAGGATTACTCCTCTCTATCAAGATCGATAAATCCCATCTAGATGCATACGTTGCTCACACAGCTCAACCAACTGAAGCTAACATCCACTACAAAAACTCATAATCAAGTTAATATTTATGTGTAGTCAAACTACAGTAGTTTTACTATGAGCAACTATGACACAGCAGGTTAAAAGACCAGTCACACAACTACAGCATCAAGATAATCACTGACAATCGAATAGAAATCCATGTGATTTCTCATATGGTCATGGTCAGTACTAGTTATTCTCTAACAACTACCTATACTTTCTGCTCAGTGTCTCTACATCATAGATTAGAGACTCATCAATCCCGAAGGAAGTGAACCATGCACCGATCTATCTGGAAGGATCACCGTCCCCATGACTATCCTATGATCAGGAGTAATTTAAGAATCGATCATACATGCTTCTAATTCTTAATATTTGAGAATATGTATCATAACATCAATTTCAAGGATGATTCAAGGACATATCACACTTGAATGAAAAATAAAAACTTATCCTTTATTGATTAAATTAATAGTTTAAGTACAAATATATGTCATAAGATAAAATATATTAGCCAATAATTGACTTCTAAAAAATATATCTAACAATGCCTATCCAAAAGATATAAAATATTTTGGTAGAAATACCAAAAATATCCTTCAATGGCAAGTTACCGTGCAATTCAATCCTTCGATCATCTTTCATCCTGAATAAATAATAGATATAAAAAATATGAAACCCTAATACTTATTCAAATGAATCTTAATTTACTAATGATGACTCGACTTATGAAATATTAAAAACTATTTTTTAATTTTCATCTTGCTTTGATCAAAGACTTCCTGAGTCATCGATTGATGAAATTGCTTAGGATGATATCTTCCCTTACCGAGAGTGATCAGTTCCTTGTTGACTTATTCATTACCTCCATATATATATCACCATATTCAGAACATCCCATACATGTCTTAAAAGGTTATGATAGGAAATAAACCAAAATATGGATTTATATATACAATATATTGTGATAGTTTCAGGTCAAAGGACCACATGCACTACTCCCACTAATAGAACTATCTTTTGACATATAAGTAAGACTTCCATAAGATGTAATTCTCATAATGGTTTACTTCAGTGAACTCATCCTCTAATAAGCACCCACATTCTTATATTAATATCTCTAAATAAGTAATCATGAGATCAATCACCCTCTCTATCGAGCACATATAGGATGTGCCAATCTATCCAATATCATGGATCCCCGACTTAATGATCCTATGACTGAAAAATTTTAGATTAAAATTTTAGAGTTTTAGGTCTTACTGGCATGATTTTATCATCGTCCTAAAATCATTGTCCTAATCTGTGGTTCATCATAATTTAATAGAATAATATACAGTATATGATGAAACAAAAATGCCTCAATTTTATTCATAGTAAAATATGTCAATTACATGAGTATGAAAGATAATGCAGATTAATCCCTTTACATATGCCATGAGATTGACTTGCAGGATATTAACTCTTTCAGTGTCACCCTTCTTCTTTAGGCTATCAGGTAGAAGGATAATTCCTCTCCGAGTGGCCATCAACACTGCAGTAGAAATACTTCCCTTGCATGACTCCTCCTCGAGAAGATTCTTCTTTGGCTCATTCTTCCATAGACCCCTTGTTCCAACAGACTCTCTCTTAGAACCAGATGCCATTCTACAGCAAGAATATAGCCCCTTGAACTTTTCAAGGTCTCCTAAGTGATCACCAACATGTTCAGTAATTTTGTAATGTGCTATCAATCACGTTCATATGGTAATTTATAATAAACTGATCAAAATGAACTACTAAGGGACTGCTGCATCAAATGCATTTGCAGCTCCTTATGCATGGTCATCTCGAGCATCTCAAGCTCTTTTAGATCCTTAATCATTGTCAAACAATGATCATCGATGGACCATCAAAGTGCAGTCTGGCTCTACTCACCATACAACTCTTGCAGATGAGTTATCATAGTCCTGAAATCTTGATGTCCTCATGCTGGGCCTTGAGACCAAGATATAGCACCTAAGCTAATTGCCATCATCTGTCCATTTATTAAGTGCTGAATGTTTCAGTGATCAGACGGTTTCGTAACATAGAGAATCCTAGTTTAGAACATACCCTAACCTTTTTTGAGTTTAAAACTATTCTGAAGTTCTTAAGCCAGTCATTTGTAGTTTATTTCAGTCAATCGATTGAACCCTATAATTCGGGCTAAGGGTTTTGAAGCTGAGTTATGAACTGAAGAGAGAAAATGATTCTAATTAAACATTTATACTTAATTACTATTTATTCTAACAACTTTAAAAACAAATTAGACTTTTACTATTCTCACAGATCTCACACACTCCCCCATGGAGATGCAAAAATCCCTATGCGATTAGGATTCCTAGTGGGTCCTGCAGTCCCACCAATATGTGCGCACCTCACCGTGTCCGATTATTAGGCTACGCTATACCAATGAGTGAACACTATTATCCAATGCTTCTCAAGCATGATGTAGTGATTGATATCTAAGTCATGAAGCCTCAATGTATCCATTTATTGGCCCAATCTTTAGTTACGTCAGACCCACCATTCAATGCATAGGTAAAGCCATCATTAGATCCCTCAACGTGCCCATTTATTGGATATAACCCATCAATACCTAGCAATATCTCATGTTAATAGGGTGGTTGCGTCTTTCCGATGCAACTGAACCATTATAACTAGTCAAGAACAATCAACACCAGTAGGATGCCAGTACTCCTACAATGATGGAAGATTAGGACTTAATATTTATGAAGAGGTTTTAATTTAGATCTCCTCTACATAGTCACATACATCTCATATAAATGACTGATCTGATTCAGATCAGCACATCTCATGTCTAACTAACCTAGTTTAAGTCAGCACATCTCATGTCTGATTAACCTTGTTTAGATCAGTACATCTTATGTTTGATTAACTAGGTTTAGGTCAGCACATCTCATATCTGACTGATCAGGTTTTGATCAGCACAATCTTATGTCTGACGATCCTAGTCGGCATGGGTGAACATGAATGACTAAGCAACTTTATTCAAAACTTAATTGACCAAGTTGGCTAGGTAAGTAAGATCGATGGGAGGATTCACCAATGCTTGCCTTAGACACCATCGAAATAGCTAGATAAGTATGCTTCCAATTGAAACCACCGATCGAGTCTTATCTTAGACACCAATTGATCAATTAGAATTGAATAGATCGGTCTAGTTATTCAGGCTCGATCCACTGAGCAAATTCGGTCTTGAGACAATCAATTCACAACAAAATGTGAATCCATGCAACCAAGCACAACTCAGCTCGATCTTAAGCCCCTTTGACCTAATCCTAATCAATAATTGATTAAGTTCGATCAACTGCTCAAAATTGACAATAGATTCTAACATGATCTAATCAATGATCCTAATTGTAGTTCAATCATTAGACCTAATTGTTCAACCCATAACCTCATGCATAACCTAAATTCAGATTTTAAAATAATTTTAGATTAAGTTTAAGTGCATGAATTAATGGTTTATGATCTCGAAATAATTTCAGATCTAAACCTAATGTCATATATCACATATATGGTTGTTTTATATCTAAAATAAAGTATCACATATTGCATATATAAAAATTCAGATCTAAAACTAACCAAGCACATATCAAACACATGCAAATCAGATCTAAAAAAAGAGTAAAACTAATTGAAAATACCTTATCAAGATCGTTTAACATCTTAATTTCAGATCTAATAATTTAGGATTAACTGGTCTTGAAAATAATTTTCTGAATCGATAAACTTTTCACGATTCTTCCTCTTGATTCATGCAAGCATCCCTTCCACCATAGTCTTCTATGACAAGATGGCCTTTACCATGGATCTCGAAGAGTACTAGGCTACTAGGTTTTTAATTCTATACTAACATATCACATATGTATATAAAATTCAGATCTATGTATCATATACATGAAATTAGATTTTAGATCTTATTTAAATTAGCAAATCATAAATAAATATTTTAAATCTAAAACTAACTTTTAGATCTAAAGAGAAATCAGATCTAAATTTATTTCATACATATTAAAAACCATGGCTCTGATGCCACTACTAGAGTTCTATGTGATTAGCATGCAGATTTTTTCATCTCATAAAATATGCAACAGAAAGATAAAATTGAAATAATTTTAATTTATTCATACTTGAATCTAATCCTACAGTCACCTAGGGATTGTTTAACATGCCATGAAATAAATATTTCAAATCTAAAAATTAAAATAGAGAAGGAAGAATGATTACCTTAATCACAAATCCTTGTTCTTACTTGGATCGGATCCTGCGGATGTCCAGAGTTTCTGTCGGAGCCGCGCACGTGCTCGACCTCTACTGGTATCTATTCGGAGATAATCTGATTGAAGCACAAAGACCATCAAAATGTTAGCATCTTGCAGGCCTCGCTTCTTAGCTTGGATCTGAACCTTTCTACTAGAACCAGTTGAAAGAAGCCTGTTGTGTGAATCCTTAGCACTGATTCGTGGAAACTTTTTTAGAACACCAAGAAGAGGAAGAAGAACAATTCTTCTTCTCTTCCTCTCTCCTTATTTCTCTCTCATATCTCATCTAGAGAAGAAGGTGGTTAGGCATGGAGATCAAGAAAGGGAGGAAAGGGGGCATGAAGGTGGTTGGGGTGGCAAGAAAGAAAACCTTCTAACTAACCTAGCGCATGCTCCTTTTCTCTTTTTATTTTGTCATACAAAATCCCTTTCCCATGCCATAAATAACTCCTAAATCAGATAAGGATTAGGACAAATTAGTTAGACTTTATCTTAATCTAGATAGGACCCCTAACAAACCAAGAAACAAGGAGAATGCCACCTTATTCTCACGCACATGCAAAGAAGGATGTACGTGAGATTTCAGCACCCCACCCTCTTGGTTAGTTAGATAGGAGAGAGAAGCTTAATAAAATTGGGCAAAGATGGTCTACTTCAATTGGATCCAATTTGGGTTCAATCTGAATTCAATTCGAACCCAATTTAAATCTAATTCGAAAAGGCTGTCAAACCTGATCTAATTAGGATTGAATCCAAGTCTAACTTGGATAATTAATCCAATTAGTCTTAAGTTAATTCAAAATTAATTAAATTAAATTTGATTTAAATTAATTAAAATTTGATCTATAATTTAATCAAGCCCAATCACATTGTAACTCTTGCAATTAAGTCTCTTTGCTAATAATTAACAGTTCCTAAATATATAACCCTTACATAATTAGTAGTTTCTAAATTTATAACTCTTATAAATTAATTCAAATCATCAGTCTAATTGATAATTTGATTATGATCCAAGCTATTGATCAAGACAAGCTCCTTTTGTGTGTGACCCCTCAAGTTCTATTTGTTGGACAATGTATCCTAAAGTCAATCGTCAATCTGTTGATGATTGAGCTCACTGTAAATTATATATGAATTATTATTAACAAAATTATTTGATATTTTTTATCATAACTTGTACATCTTCTTTATTGAACTCATGTATTATGATGAAGTCCTTAGAACTACTTTCAATCGATAAAGCAGGATTTATCATGTAGTTCTTAAACTAGTTCGTGACCAAACGATGCATTATTAACTTGGACGATAACGTTCATCAGGCGTTGGTCGTTGTGAGACATATGGGTTGGTTGTCCTCGTAATCAAAGAGTGTGGAGATATTGGTATGACTTGCAGGTGAAAGTAGGAGTACATTTCATTGAATGTGATCTAACTGTGGAGCATTCTTCTATTAAGAGTTGCTCGCGAAGGATATGGGTATAAGTGTCCCTCCGACTTGAGATCACCACGGTGACTTACAAGCAACTCACATAGGCTAATGGTTCTGTAGTTAGTATTTCTTATTTTGTATGCGGATGTCATTCTCATAATTGGGAATGACATGCCTATATTATAGAGAATAAAATTTTACTGTTGTTATAGTTCTCCATGATGGATTTGAGAGAAGCATCCTATATCTTTGAGATTAAGATCTATAGAGATAGATCTAAGAGATTGCTTGGGTTATCCCAATCCACGTACATTGGTACCATGCTGAAGCAGTTCAGTATGAAGAATTTCAAGAAAGACTATCTCTCGATAGGCCATAAAATTTTTCTCTCTAAGAGTGATTGTCTGACAACTCCTTAAGAAAGAGAGTATATGAGTCGAATTTTATATGCTTCGATAGTGGGATCTATTATGTACATCATGACATGTACGAGATTGGATGTAGCATACTTACTAGGGGTAGTGAGTAGATACCAATCTGATCTGAATGAGAACCACTGGAAGGTCATAAAAATCATCCATAAATATTTGAAAAATATTAAGGACCAATGGCTTATTTATGGAGATTCTGACTTAAAACTTATGGGATATACTGATTCTAACTTTCGATCAAACATGATATAGTAAGAGTCTGTCGGAATACATATTTACCCTGAATGGTGAAGTAATTTGCTGAAAAATTTCAAGCAGCACACTATGGCCGATTCTGTTTGTGAGACGGAGTATATTGCGGCATCCAATGCTATCAAAAAGTTGCATGGTTGTGAAAGTTCATTAACGAGCTTGAAGTGGCACCCTCCATTGATGGTCCTATTCTACTGTACTGTGACAGCACTGGAGCCATAGCTCAAGCGAAGGAACCAAAGTTCCATCAACAAACTAAGCGCATTCTACATCGCTATTATCTTGTCCGAGAGATCGTAGATCGAGGTGATACCGAGCTTCAAAAGATCAATGAAAAGACGAACTTGGCTAACCCATTTACTAAAGCCCTCGAGATCAAGGAGTTTGATGATCAAAAGTGGAAGATGGGCATTCGATACTATTCCGATTGGCTTTAGTCTAAGTGAAAGTTGTCGAAAAATGTGTCCTAAAGTCAATCGTCAATCTGTTGATGATTAAGCTCACTATAAATTATATATGAATTATTTATTAATAAAAGTTATTTGATATTTTTTATCATAAATTATACATCTTCTTTATTGAACTCCTATATTATGTGAAGTCCTTAGAACTACTTTCAATCAATAAAGGTGGATTTATCATGTAGTTCTTAAACTAGTTCGTGATCAAATAATGTGTTATTAATTAGGACGATAATATTCATCAAGTGTAGGTCATTGTGAGCCATATGGGTTAGTTATCCTCGTAACCAAAGAGTGTGGAGACACTGGTATAGCTTGTAGGTAAAATGTAGGAGTACATTTCACTGAACATGATCTAACTGCGAAGCACTCTACTATTAAGAGTTGCTCACGAAGGATATGGGTATAAGTATCCCTCTGTTCTAAGATTACCACGGTGACTTGCAAGCAACTCATTATACTTTGGTGCAAGACTACCTGAATTTCTAATTCAGTGATGGAAGATTTCTGAGCACAGTCAAGTACTTGTGAAGTTGATGTACGAGTCAAGATGGGATTGACCGCTCCTGATTTCAGGAGTTAGTGCTACATTGTATTTCAATTCAGTAAAATTTTGGTCAAGGTAGTTCTTGTGAGGAGTCGCAAGATTTATGAGGTTGAGACACATTATGGATGTATTAACTAAAAGTTGACAGTTTAACTCGAGTCATCCTGTGCATTGAGGGTCCAAGGTGTTAGATGTATGTCCTAAAAATCAATCCAGCTGACACATTGTATTAAATCTAGGATACAATTTTATACTTAATATATTGATTTGATCAATAAAAGGACAAATTTAATTTTATTCAAGAGTGATGTGTTATTGAATCATCCATAAAATTAATACTTTGATACATATTCTCAAAGTGTTGAGAATTAGAGGCATGTATAATTAATTTTAAATACTCTCAATCATAGTATCATCATGAGGACAGTGCTTGATTCGGATAGACCGATGCACAGATCGCTTCCTTTGGGGTAGATGCATCTTTGGTCTACAGTGTAGAGACACTGAGCGATGAGTGCGGATAGTTGTTAGATAACAACTAGTACTGAGCGTGACTATATGAGAGATTACTTGGATTTCTAATCAATCATCAGTGATCGTCTCGATGCTGTAGTTATGTGAATGATCCTTTGACTTGCGATAATATGACTACATATTTAGGTCTAAAAATTAGTTTCAATATGATTCATGATTTGTATATGAGATATATGATATCATGTTGCGATCTAAATTTTATTTAGATCTGAATTTTACATACATATATGAGAAATATGCTTGTATGTTAAATCTAAAAATTGATTTAAAACTTAGCTTTCATGTGAAGAATTTAGATCTACAATTTAGTTTTAGAATCTAAAATTTATGTTTGTGTATAAAGATTTTAGTCATGAGAAAATCAAAAATTGGATCATGTAATTAGGTTGCATCTAGAATTTTTGATTCGAACATAATGAGTTTAATTCGATTAAGTAATTGATTAAACCAAATCAAGTATTGACTAGGATTAGGTTAATTAAGTTTAAGATCATGCAATTGTTATTGATGAAATCAATTAAATCTCATATGTAGAATCGATTAACCTAAGGATCTAATTCAGCTCGATGACTGAAGCCTGATTCACTTAAGTTAACCTATTTGGATCAATTAACCTATTGGTATCTAAGACAAGTAATTAAGAGATGGTTATTTAATTGATTCCATTCACTGACCTAACCAATTTATTGATGTCTAAGGAAGTAATGGGGGGACCTCATCGATCTCCACTTATCTAGCCAATTTGAAAGATTGAGTCTTGAATAAGATTGTTTGATGGTTTGGTTTAGCCCATGCCAATTAGATCGATTATATGATGACTAATTAGATGAGATCTAAACTTAAACTTTTCATAAATATTAAGTCCATAGGTCTTCTACTATTGTAGATATGCGGATGTGGTACTGGTGTTGTTGTTCTCAACTGGTCATAGTGGTTCAGTTGCATCGAAAATATGCAACTACTCTATTAGCAAAGAGTTGTTCTAGGGTAAGGATGGAGTTGGGTCCAATAACTATTAGGTGAGGATTCCAATGATGGCTTTGTACCTGCTTGTGAATGATGGGTCAGATTTAACTAAGGAGTGTGGTCAATAATTGTTAGGTGAACCCACATAACTTAAAACCAAATAGCTGCAACATGCTTAGAGAAGCATCTGGACAAAGAGTTATCCACGCATCGGTGTGCCTATTACCAATAACTATTAGGTAAGGTGCATGGCGTCGGTAGGACCGTAGCATCCACTAGAAATCTAATATCATGTTAAGATTTTGTTTCCCACCCAAAGAGTGGAGGGATCCAAAAAATAGTAGAAGTCATTATTTGCTTCTTAAAGTCTCTAGAGCAAATATAAATTTGAAAGTATAAAAATCTAACTTGAATCTCTACTCTCGCAGTTATACACTATCAGCTTCAAACCCTCTAGCCCACATCCTTGAGTCCAATCATTTGACTAGAACCAATTATAAAGACTGACTTAGAAATCTCAAGATTATCTTGACTTCTAAAAATTAGGCCATGTACTTGACAAGAACCCCTAATGTTACCAAATTGTTCTACTGCTGAGCAAAGAACAGTTTATGAAAAGTGGATGGATGAAGGCAGTCGGATTAAGTGCTATGTGCTAGCTTCCATATCAAATGAGTTACAGAGCCAGCATGAGCATATGCCCATTGCTAGGGTTATGATCACTCACCTCTAAGAGTTGTATGGTGAGCAGAGCTACACAGTGCACTTTTAAGTGTCCAAGAGACTTCAATCTGAAGATGCGCAAAGGATAGTCAGTCCTATGATAGTGATCAAGGATATTGAGGAACTTGGGAAGCTTAGGCTTGATATGCAAAAGAAATTGCAGATGGATTTGATCCTTCAATCTCTTATGAGTTCATATAGTCAATTTATTATAAATTTTCATATGAACAAACTTGATTATACCATACCCAAACTGGTCAACATATTGGTCACTACTAAGGAAACCTTGAAGAGTTCAAGGGGCACTGTTCTTACTGTGGAGTGGATTTCTTCATCCAAGAGAAAGTCTGATTGAAAGAAAAGAGTAAATCCATGAAGAAGCAGAAGAAAGAGAGCAAGCCAAAAAGAATGTTTCGAAGAAGGCTGAACCAAAGGGACAGTATTCCACTGTGATGC
>KE511511.1:11012-22042 GCA_000441515.1 Elaeis oleifera | reverse complement strand
TATTTGCTTTATGTGGAAGTCAATTTTTTTTGCTTTCTAAATTTGCTTTTGCTTCTTCCCGACTTATCCCGACTCGCCCCAACTTCTCCAACTCCAATGCCACCCTCCAGTCCGCCGCCAACCCCCTTCTTTCCTCCATCAATGCCTACTTAGAAGCTCACGCCGTCGCCGGCAACCTCTCCACGGCCCTCACCGCCGCCCGCCTATGCGTCCACCTCGTGGACCTCCTCGCTCGTGCCAATACCCACCTCACCACCGATGACCTCTACCTCGCCCTCCGCATCATCGATGCCGTCGAGCGTGACTTCCTCGATGCCTCCCCCATCCCACCTTCTGTCGTATGCTCCTCCACGTCATCCCTGCCGTCCACGCCCATGTTGGGTGCAAGATCTCCAAGGAGTTCTTCGATTGGATGGTCCAGATCCACGTTGCCAACCGCCACCTCGGCCAGATCACCATCGGTTGCACCTTCGCCTCCTGCCAGCGAGAGGAGGAGCTCCGCATCAAGCAATGCCAGGCCGAGGAACAGTCCCACCTCCGCTCCGTGAAGCCAATTTGTCTCCATCTACATACTCCCTTGAAGACGATGATGATTCTGATGACTTTGCAGCCTTCTCCCTAACCACAATAAATCGGTAATCTTTTTTTAAGAAGCATACCATGCATTCTCACCATTTGATGAAATGCCTAACTAACTCTATTTGTTAGTTAGTAGTAACAAGTAGAATTATTTATTTGTAGCAACTAGTTACCAAACATACTTATTACTTTTTGCTTTTATTTTGCAGAAAAAATCAAAAAATAAAAATACTTTTTAGAAAGTAAAAATCACAAATCAAAAGTGTAAACAAACGCATCCTAAGAGTACGTCTGGTTGCACTTTTTGATTTTTGATTTTTAAAATATACTTTTTACTTTTTTTGATTTTTGCTATTGAGCAAAAGCGAAAAAATAGAAAGTATATTTGATAATTGTTCGGAGTAATTTGGAATGGACCGATGATGTATGAAGATTCAAGCCCATTATGATCCATCGGGTCTATATCAGCACCTCTCAAGTGGCCTAATTGTTGTGGTTTGCCCGATCCATGATCGACAAATATCTGTCCCGACCCTTGGTCGGAGGCTATTCTCTCCGACCCCTCATCGGCATGTTTTTGACTCGACTTCTGATCTAAAAGAGTTAGTCAGAGTACACACCATAAGCAGTGCAGCCACATGATTGATTATGACTCATCCGACCTCTAGTCAGCATGTGCCTGGTTCGACCTCTAGTCAGCCAATCTTCAATCCGACCCCTAGTCAGATGGTTCTTTACTCGAATCTTGGATGGAAAAGATTTGGTCTGACCCTTGATCGAAGAACTTGCTGGTCGATCTTCAGTCACATTCGATCCCTACTCAGCTTGTATATCGAAACAATCTCTGGTCAGCATAATAACTGTGAGTCGGGTGGTCTTCTGGATCAAACCATCTAATCGAGCCTTGGTCAAAAAACTATCAGTCCCAACTCCTAGTCAGCCGGCAACTGGCTCCAAGCCCTAGTTAGGACACCACACTCTCTGATCTCTCCTCGAAAGTAAATTGACCAAGCTCAGGTTCAAAAGGCAGACACCAACTGACCACAGCTGTCAATTCTATCTGGGTGTAACTGTCTGATCCTGAGAATCTTGCAGGTGTAATCGCTTGATTCTGAGAATCACAACCAAATAACCACACCAGATTCGGACAACCTGTCTTCCAAGAATGCTTTTACAATCATGTTGGGTTCCAATGATGTAGTGAAATATAAATTTTAAATATTTTTATAAGCATTCAACAATTGAAAATAAAGTTTAACAATTAAACTAGAGTACTGAAACTCAAAGCCCTAGAAACACTTTGATGATTGCAATCAAATAACATAAGTATGCATAACAAGAGAAGATCAGAAATTATATACCAATATGAAGATCACGAACTGACAATCTTAAGATCTCCATAATACTCTAAAGTAGAAGTCCTCTAACGGTGATCCACACGGGACTGATCAGGGCCCTTCCCAATTGATATGGTGCTGCAGCCTTCTTCCTAAGTGCACTGTCGATCATCTTTCACAAGAATGAGTTGTATCACTATTTGTATGCCTTCATGATCTCCACTATGACTTCTTTAAGAACCCTTCTTCAAAAGATATCACCATACATAAATCAAATTATATGTTCAACATATGAACAACCTGATTTTTAGACAAGCTTCTCATGCTTTCTATTTTCTCTCTTCCCTTTCTTTCCATTTTTCTTCCCTTTCTTTTCTTTTTCACTTCAGATTTTTCATGACTTATCCTCATCTAATCCCATGCCTAAAACACTCTTGGATCAGATTTTATGCCATATGGGATGCCCCTTATATAAGATATGAAGGGGTGCCACATTTTTCCAAGGGGCACCAACTCTTGGCGTCCCTTAATTCTTACACGATGAAATTAATTTTTTCAGCATTGAAACTCCAGTACAAGGTGTGGAATAAGAGGTGTTTTATCTACAGAAGGACTCTTCCTCTGCATAAAAAATTTGGATGGTTCATGGAATTAAGGAAGTGCATGAGAATTCAAGAGTCCATGACATTAAGGACTCTTCCATAAACTCAATGCATATATGAAAGGGTATCCCAATTTATTTGGCATTCAAACTCCTTGCCAAGGAAGGACTCTTCCTTCTCTTCTGTGCTCATAATTCAAAGAGCCATCACATGACACGATGAAATAAGAAACATATAGAGAAAAAAAAGAATTTAAGAGTTTGACATGAAATGGACTCTTCTATTTCAACATCCAAAAAGAGGGACGTCCCAATTCATTTTGACGTGGAGTTCCTTCTCAAAGAAGGACTCCTCCTTTTCCAAGCCCACATATCCCAAGGCATCATCTGATGTTGCACAAAATAATGGGATGTGTGGAACATGTAAAGAAATTAAGAGGAATAGATGAGAAGGATTCCTCCATCTTAAATGCCCAAAATAAATGTGATGCCAATTTAATTCTTACGTGTGGTTTTAGCATGGACAAGGCTGATTCACATGGAACTCTTTCAATAAAAATCAGATAAACCACCTAACAATTAGATGGTTCAAACCCAATCACATTAGGTCAAGACAACAAGGGTTAACACAAGCACATTTGCACTGAACCCAATTGGAAATTTGAGTTAATTCATGTGCTAGCAATTCAATTAACCCATTAGATTTACAATAAATCTAAATAGATTAGACCAAGACCAAATTTCTATTGTGTGTGACCCATTAGGTTCCAAATCTAGCCAGCAGTGGACCCAAACTCATGATATAATCCTAATATGATTAGATTAGGTTAGCTCAAGAGTCTCAATCAACTAAGACTCTTCCTAATTAATTTTGAATTAAATTCTTTAATTCTGATGAGTCCATAAGTCAAGATTGACGTCTAGCAATGTGTTATGACTATTCAAAAGATTTAAAATTTGATAAAATATCAAATTATCCTTCCATGGTGACTTACCGTGCAATTCAATCTTTCGATCACATAACATCTCAGAAAGATCATGGGCATGAAAATATGTCAAGCCTAAATACCTATCTATATGTATCTCGATCTGATGATGATGACTCGATTGATGAATCAGTAGAAATTTTTCTACTGTTCATCCCTGCTCTGGCCAGAGACTTTTAGAGTCATCATCCTATAAGATCAATAGGATATTTTCTCCTCCTACAAGGAGTGATCGATTCCTTATTGACCACTCACAACCTTCATGCACACTTCATTATATCCAGAATATCTGACACACATCTCAAAGTGGTGTGCTAGGGAATAAACCAAAGTAAGGGTCTATATACATAAGGTACCACGGTGATCTCAGGTCAAAGGATCACATGCACCACTCTCACTGAAGAATCATCTGTTGACATGCTGTAAGGCTCCATCAGATGTTCTTCTTGTGGGTCAGTTGAGTGAACTCATTCTCTAATGAGTACCTACATCCTTATATTAGTGTCACTACATAAGTGATTGTGAGATCAATCACCCTCTCCATTAAGCATACATAGGATGTACCAGTCTTTTTGGTATCATCGATCTCTGACTCGATGATCCAATGACTGAAAATATTTTAGATTGGAGCTATTAAGATTTTAAGTCTCACTGACGTGATCTCATCATGGCCCTAAAATTATTGCCCTAATTTATGGAGTTTATCATAATTATAAAAATATAATGCAGCAAATGATAAAACATAATACCTCATAAATAAAAATAACTAATGTCATGCAAATAAGTAGAAAGATATCACAGAAAAGTTCCTTCACATCCTCATGCGATTGGCTTGTAGGGCACTATTCTTTCAATCTCCCACTTGCACTAAAGCCAATCGCCCCTATACCTGATGCCCATGCAATCAGGGTGGCAAACACAATGCTGCTGTGTAAGGCTTAGTGAACTGGTCCTATTATACTATTTTTATATGAACTTATTTGATAATTAAATCATGAATGAGGTGAAAGTGCCTAGGATGTGCGTAGGTACCTAGTGAGATCACACCTAACTTAGTGATGAACCTTTCATCTGGTAACTTTCTTTAGCAATTTTTACTAACAGCACTTAACTGAGTCAAACACAGTTTGCTATTTGAAACTCTTCCAATTCACTGCCTCTCTAGTACTTCTCAAGCAGTTTGAGAATACTTTTCATGATTTTCAAAAGATCTTATCATAGATCTGTCTGAAATCAATGATTATGTACAAAGCATAAATCACATCAGGCTAGGTTCATTGAATATAAGGATAAGTAAACTTTTTTACACCCATTCATATTGAACACCTTCAACATAAATTTTATGTACCTAGATTGAGACAAGCCCAGCATCCACTTACATCTATCCCTATAGATGCCTAGTATATTGAATGCTTAACCCAAGTCTTTTTTCATGAAAATTTTTATGATAAGCATATCATTGATCGAGTGTAATATCGGGACTCTTTTCAATATACTGTATGTCACCCACATACATAACTAAGAAGTTAGTGGGACTCTCACTTGTCTTCTTACACACACATGGTTCATCTATATTTGATAAAGTCAAATTTTTTGACTATCTCATCAAAAATAGAAGTACCTACTCCTCAATGCTGGTTTTAATCCATAAATGCATTTGCCCTCCCACTAGAGATAAATTCTTTAGATGGTGTGTGGTAATAGCAAAAATCCAGATAGACAACTCTGATAGCAACCTATCGGGTCATACCCATAGGTTCTTCAACCATAGTCCATACTTGATTGATGTACAGAGAGTTTATTTCGGATGTCATAGTTTGAAGCCAACTGTCAGAGTCTCTACTCATGACAATTTTCGAATAGGTCAAAGAAACATCATTCTTAATGATGTATGGTATACAGTCATTCACAATGATAAATTCATATTTGAGTGGTACATTACATACTCAAATTGACCTTTGGTGAAAAAGTATGTGTCATGGTTGTACCTCACTAATGAGCACATTTGATCGAGGATCAACTTGTGGACACTCTACAAGTTATGATGGGATAGTTTATAGGTCTTGAACTTGTCAAGTTCAATTATCCTCCCACTATCCCCATTTTAGAATTTTTTTTTTCCCTAAAAGGTAGCATACCTATTGACAAAACACCTTTTATCCAGTAGGATGGAAGAAATAGTATCACATACTACTCTTAGGATAACTTATAAACTTATGCAAAACCTGATCTAGCACAAACTTATGTACATCAACTCTTTTCACATAAGTTGGGTAATCTGTCTTTTGTCTTTTCTCCATATCTCATATGGAGTGCTAGTAACAGATTTTTATGATATCTAATTCAAAATAATTACAGTAATTTCTAGGGCATATCTTCAGATGAGATAATTAGATCTATGAAGTAAATTAGAGAACACAATATATCTCATATGAAGTGCCCATCTTTGGGTCAAGATATTATTAATCTTCGAACATCCATATGTTCAAGACCTAATAATTTACTTGCACCTTTTCTCATGTCCAGTAAATGAGATCTTGGTCATTTTATCCATGAGAAAAGATTTACAAGTTCTATATGATTCAAAATCATACAGACAAAGAATTCTTTGTATTACTTGTTATTTTTATTCACAAAAATGGCCAACTTGGCAATACCAGAGAATGTGACCATCACATACTCATTACTTGTTCCCATCAATATAAAGAATAAGATCATTAAGTGACAGAAATATGAGATCATAATCCTAAAATTTATCAAAAGAAAGTAACTTTTACTCTTTACATTAATTTCAAAACCATGCTACAATAGCAAAGATTTGAAATAATATTTTGATTAATTCAGATATATTATAATGATCTACTAGTTTCTAAATCTTGCTTAAAGGTAACATAGATTCCTACAACCTTAGCATGAATGGACTATCTATTGGTGCCAAAAGGCAAGTAGTCGCCTCACTTTAGTTTTATAGGTTTAGCAACACTTTGTATCAGTGGAACTTATATAAGGTATCACATACCCAAAATGCTGAAGCTGAGACACTCAATGATAAATTAGTTTGTATCATATACAAACTATTAGTAAATACAACTTTTGCATTCTGCTACTGCTTCACATTTGCAAGATAACTTTTATAATTTATCTTTAATACTTATTTTACTGTAATAAAATTAGATACCTTAGTGAAGACATTCTTCACCTTCATTTTCTCAACCATTCTATAGAGTTCGATCAATTTAAAATATTCTATATAGTGATAGTGAAGATGCAAATATGTATATAAGAACATAAAAGGACTACTTATGATGACATGCCATCTATTTTGAAAATAGTTTATTTAAGATGGAGGTATAAGAAGATTGATTGAGCTTGAAGAGAAAATTTCTAAAGAGCAATAAGCTTCAGAACCTAAAGAACCTATTCAAACCGATCCAATACGCGCATCTTCTCCTCCACCTTGTAGATCTAGTAAGATTTTCTATCCTCCTAATAGATACTTGGGTATCATAATAGAGGATGTAGAGAAAATATTCCTCATAGTGGATGGGTTGTATGTTGATGACCCAAGTCCTGTGATGAGACGATATCAAATATTGACTCTGAGAAATGGTTAGAGGTCATGAAGTTGGAGATTGACTCAATGCACTCAAACAAGTTTGGACCTTAGTAGATCTATCAGAAGATATTATACCTATCGGGTGTAAATAGATCTACAAGGAGAAGATAGGTTTGGATGGGAAGGTAGGGACCTTTAAGATAAAGCTCGTAGTAAAAGATATAGTCAACATGAAGGCATTGACTATCAGGATAACTTTTCACCGGTGGCCATGCTAAAATCCATTCAATCATTGCTTGCTATTGCAACATATCATGATTATGGGATATGATAGATGGATGTAAAATTACTTTCTGAATGGATATCTTCAGGAAGATATCTATATGGAGTAGCCTTTGGATTTCACTTTCGGTGATAGAAATCATAAAATTATAAGCTGCAAAGGTCTATTTATGGACCTAAGCAAGCATCTTGAAGTTGGAACACTCATTTCAATGATGTGATTAAATTATTGGTTTCATAAAAAATAAGGAGGAACCATCACTACAAGAAAAAAGACTATTAGCGATGGCTAATTGCCATCGCTAATAGTCAGTTTGTCATCACTAATGCATGCCGTTGCTAAAAATTCGATGGAAAAAATCTCATTGCTAATTAACATCATTAGTGATGGCAAATACACCATCGCTAATAATGATAATTAGCGACAGTATTAGCGACCAAAAATTATTGTCAATAATTTTATGTTTTCTTAATTGAAGTGTTAAAAAACTATTAGCAACAAAAATTTTCTCACTATTGTCGTTGTTAATAGTTTTATTTTTTTAATTAAATTTAAAAAATTATTAGCGACATCAGTTTGTGTCACTAATGCTGTCAGTAATATATTTAATTTTAAAATTCATAATTAAATATTTTAAAACTTACTTTAATCACAGTAATATGTAATAATATTTTTTAAAATCTATTATAAATAAGATAACAATTATGTAACACAATCATAAATATAAATTAAATATATTATATTAAAAATATAAAGTATATAATTTTATATACAGATACTGCTTTATAAGTATCAAAATTACATTCATATCAAAAAAAATTATGTACAATCTTTCTCATCATCCTCGTCATCTTCCTCCTTCTGTATGTTCTCTCCAGCAGTTGGTAGATGAGAGCCAGATGTTCTAACATCCTGTAATAAAAAAATTAAATATTATTAATAAATTTTGATATAAAAGTGTATATATCGATACAGAGATATATATTTTGATATACTACTTCAATTTTTGATCAGATTATTCTTACATATTTCATTCGATGATCGAAGCTATAGACACCTTCGGCCCATCATTTGAATGGTTTGATTGAATTTTTACCCTCTATATCTTCTTTCTGGACTCAACCTAAATATATAAATTTTTAAACATAAAATTTAAACAAGTAAAGAAATTATTAATAGACTTATCTACTGTGATGGCTATGACAATAAGCCTAGTTGATTATGCAAATATGGATCTCAAAGAATTTCAATGATCATATCGTGAATGGCATCTCAGAAGGTTTGAGGTCATTGGCTCCAAAGCCTCTACACAACCTCCTCCATATATGCATCAGCCGACATTTAGGTCATCGAGCCCTGAAAGGAATACATCGATGAAGATCCTCGAGCTAGTGGAGGGTTGAAGCTATGGCCAAATCCTATGACCCAGCTCCTATTCACCCCTCTAGTGGCCCTGAGCCACCGCTCGAGGTCAAAGGGGGCTGAGAGGATGGGTCTTTGTCATGCCGTAATATGAGATACTCCATATAATCTGTCTATACAGTTTAAAATTTATTAGTCCATATATATCAGTATATATAAAATATAATAATAATATTTAAGTTTTATCTTGATCTATAATAAGTTCTATCAAGATCGAAGATCTAAGTAATCACCAGTCTTCCTAGACTAGTGTGTGGCCTCCCATATCTATAGCTGTCTTGGTGCACGATCCAATTATCGTGTCTATAATAAATAAATAATAAATTAATTAATTAATATATATATATAATTAATTCAATATAAAATTAATTTAAGTATAGAATTTTATCAATCTATCGGCCACAGTATGTATACCAATATAACTGTCAATGTGCTTGATCGGATGCTACTGTAGGGATCGATTCTGTCGTGCCCTCTGCGCCTATTAGAGTACTCCACTGGTCGCAGAGGGCCTCCCATATGTCCGTCTGCATCCAGTGATCTATGTAAGACTTTTAGTCCGATGGTGATCCGAAATTGGAATGCTCTATGATGGACTATCGAAGCCGTATAGCCCATCTCAAAATATCCATGTGGCCACCTCCTCGAAGGTCCGACGGTCAGCCTCCTCATTCGAAGAAGTCTCAAATAGATAGTACTCTTACAAGTAGAAGCAATCGTGTATTAATAAATAGAATACAACCTACCATAATTAAAATTAATATTTTTGACTTATCAGGAACATCTTCTAGACTGCATCATGAGCCCCTAATCGCCAACTGGAGAACTCATTCACTGACCTTGACATCATTCATCGAATGACATTGATAATCGCACGAGGCACCCTAAGCTCTGTAAATATACTGCAAAATTTATTTTGAACAATAAATATTAGACTCTAAAATGACTAAATTTAAATATATTCAATAAAGATATGTAGTACTTACATGCGGCTCTGAACATGGACGAGCTGTCTATCCTCTGATTGACTTGAAGGTGCCATGAGCCAGGTGGGTCCTTTACCATGCCTCTAACTCTAAGAGTCAAGCAGGACTCTGTATGACTGTGGGGTCACTGGTGATCCCACATCGTCCGAATCTGCGAGTATCAAGACATCATAAAGAATATTATATTAGACAATAAAAGATAAAATAATATTAAAATAATTTAAAGTATTAGAGTTTACCACATGGTATGTGTGGCACAGAAGCATGCAAGCTGGCAACATAAGTGCTCCCTCCTTGATTGCGACGGCTCCGACCTTGAAAAGATATGATCTATAATCTTTGAAAATAAAATAACTATGTATCATATTGGATTGATTGTATACCAGAATAAGATAACTATGTATCATATTTATTTAACCATATATCATGATAACTTAACTTTCTACCAGCAGACCAACATATTATCATGTATTACTGGATGAGAATCATTTTTTTACTGATACATTATAGATGCTAACTAATAATCTTATATAACATATTTTCTTCGATAGTTCCCCCAGCATATTATGCACATCTGGCTATTTTGGTGCTCAATATTGTGTAGAGTCTGATCTCTCTAATGAAGGATCGATATGAAGGAAAAATCACCTTTTTCTTGTGTAGGATCTTCCAGATTTCATCAAATCTGGGGCAGAATAATTTAAAATTATTATCCTATGCTATTTCAGATCTAATGTATATTAGATCTAATTTTATTATCTAATATTTAAAATCTAAAATTAAATCTAAAAGTATGAGAAACATATACATACCTCAAGGTAATCTAATTACCCTGTAGATGATCGCAGCACTGCCTGAGGTTCTGATGTAGCCACGCAAACGTCTGGTCTCTATCAGTATCTACTCAAGTAGGATCTGGAACGTCTTCTCCTCATGATTCTACGCTCCAAAAATCAGATCTAAATCTGATTTGGAAGATCTTCAAAAGTCTTCCTGAAGTTGGAGCAGCAGCCTGTCGAAGAAGTTCTGTAGCCTTCTGTTCCAGGCGTCACCACGCCTTGCACCTTTGCCAGATGAATGTCCAACTTCTTGGATGTGAAGAGGGGAGAAAGGAGAGCAGGGAGGATATAGAGAAGAGGGGAGGAGTGGCTGATAATGAGTTTTTTTTATAAAACAAGTTCTACCTCAAAACCCTAGGTGCAGCAGGGTTTATATAGACCTGTATGCTGTGCAGTGCCACATCATTCGACCAATCAAAAATTTAAAATTTGAAAAATTAT